>WEIT01016988.1:65560-81862 GCA_013389985.1 Dryoscopus gambensis | reverse complement strand
GGGCCGGGGGATAGGGGGGCATGAGGGGTGGGAGGAGTTGTTGGCCCTGAGCTGGGTGTTTGGGTCAGGAGGGGCTGGGCACGCAGGTCAGGGAGCGTGTGAGGGACTGTAGGGCCTGGAGTGGGGTTTGGGGTGTGAGGGAGCATAGGGCCTGTGGTTGGGCTGGATCAGGCCTGTGGGATGGTGGTCTGGGACAGGGAATGCTGAGGCTTCGGTGGATCAGGGGCTGGGATGGATGAAGGGGACAGTGCAGGGGTGGGTTTGGGGCTGTGGCTTAGCAGTGGGGCTGGGAAGCAGGACATGCGGGTGAGAGAGGGGCTGGTGGCACTGTCGGCTGAGGGGCTGCAGATGCTGGGGTACACTGAGGAAGGTGCACTGTGCGTGGGAGGACTTGAGATGTGCCAGGAAAGGGTGAAACCTGCCAGGGAAACAAGCTCTTAGTTCTGCTTGAGGCCGGGCACAACCTTGATGTTGCAAGATGCAAAGGTAACACCGCCACTCTGTCCTTCCATGAGTCCAAGGCTATCATTCCCTGGCACCTCACACTTGGTCTGAGGCTGAAGCAGCACCAGTCTGCCTTTTGATCTCAATCTGATGATTTAGCAGTACTCTGGATGTAAAGAACTGCTGAACTGCCAGAGCCAGTGCCTAAATCACTGGTTTTTTTTCTTGGCAGCAATAAAGCCCTGCCCTGACCCAGCCTTGTTTCGATTATTAGGTCCAGTGGACGGGGTGGCAGCCCAGCAGTGTTGACAGCAGAGCTTGAAGCCAACAACCAGGAGTCACATGCTGATGCTAGCACTGACAAACGATTCAGGCAAGTCATTTAACTTCCCTGTGTCTGTATGTTCCCATATGTAAAATGGTCATAATAAAAACATTAATGTACATTTTCAGGGTACTTTGCAATGTTGGCTTAAAGACTCCTGTGTCAGCAGATGCTGTTATTACAGCAGCCAGAGACAGACACCACTGTATCCTCTGAAGCCATGTCATCATTGTTTCAAACTCCTTTTTTTTTGCCATTGATTCATAAGCAAACCCTTTGTATCACAAAAATTCTCATGTCCAGAGGCTGGTGCTGGTATTTCTGAGTGGTGGGGGGGGTGGTTACTGCAGCTTTACAATAAAAATTGGAGAGCATTACACCACCAGCATCTTAAACATAAATATGGAAACGTTAATTTAGAATCAATTTTGGGATGTTTCAGACTGTAAAGTTCTTTTAACTAGATCTCTGTTGAGGACAGAGGAGCACTTTATGGGACTGTAAATTTCATGCAAACAGTCTCTGTGAAATACAGATTCCCCCTACACAGGAGCTGTTCTCTCAATATCAATCATATGCCTTGTAAGTAATGTTTCACAAATATTCTGTAAATCACAGGAAAATGCTCGCAATAATGTGAAATATGACTTTCACTTGACTGTTTCAGCAGAGGCCCCTAACAGGCCATTCTCCTGTCAGCACTAACATTTGTTATGGCTAATAACATTTTCAATCACAACTATTTTGGGAAAATGGATTTATTTTAAACCTTCTTCCCCGCAAAGGAGGTCCTGAAAATGCCCTGCCAAGGACACAGATGCCTTACAGAGCACGGACCGTTAAGTCCCAAATGAAATTTCATCTCATCTTAATTCTCAAGCATTGTTTCTTAGCCAGATTTTTGAAGATTTTACTTGTTTGTTTTTAGGCACTGAGATACACGTTCACGTCAAAGCCATTGCTTTCAGTCTGGTTCAGATAATAGGAGTAGAAAGTTACTTTTGAGCAGGTATCTTGGGGATATTTTGGAACTGATTTGAAATTTTGCTCCAGATCCTAGGAGAAAGGGCTTAAGAACTTTGTAGATAAGAAATTGGTAATCCTGATGATTTGTATCACATTGAAAGAAAACTCTTATTCTGAAACGCAAAGATTTTGTGTCATCTTAACTCTTTTTCTCATAAACTACACTTAAATAAAACTTAAAATGGTGCTTTTGTTAGGTAGGAAGTCCAAGAAGTGCATTAGACAAACTGTGAATTCCTTTCTTATCCTTAGGCATGTTGATACAGCTTGGTTGAGGACAAGCCTGTGTTAACGCCGCTGTTTGCCACCTTATCCCTCCTTCTGCATCTGTGTGTGGACACAGATCCTGGTGTTTAACTGCGAGGCTCCTTGACACTGGTCCGTGTCCTCCAGCCAAGGCATGCGTGGCTGTGGGATTGCCACACAAACGGAGAGCTTAATCTCTGACATTTCATCTCCCTTACTAAGTGCACCTTCACACTTGTCAAGCTGCACTAGGGGATATCATACTGAGCCAAAAGTGTGCCAAAGGCACTTGGCAAAAGGTGGGTTTCTTTATTTAACACCTGTGTGAAGAAACAGAAGGAATTGCAGACAAGGATGTTTCTGGAGCTTCTGTCTTCTTGCCTACAGCTCTTATCATTTTAGCTTTTCTTAGACTCTTTGAAAACATGCCAGGAAAATTAGATAGGGAAAAAAACAGAGCAAATGTCCATCATGCTAAAGGGTGCCAAAGCACTTTCCCACTGCCAAGGCCAGGTACATATTCCTGGGGTGGGTGTGGGCCCAGCCCAAATGGCTGTCGTTCCAGCACGTGAGTGAGGGCTGTGCTGCTGTGCTAACAGGCATTTATAGCCCCCTTGACCCTGTCACTCCCTATAAATCCATACCTATTTCTGCTATCATTTCACTCTATTTATTCCCTGGCAGGTCAGATATGAGATGCAGTGTTCATATCATGAGGCTAGTGAGAAACAGGGCTGGGGTAATGGGTAACATCAAAATGACTTTATTAGCAGAGCAGAGAAGAGAGCTCCTTTGGTGAAACCAAGTGCCCTGGAAAATAATCTCAAGTCTGTCACAGATTCATTGTGCAGCTTCAGACATATCAGGAACTCTCCTTTCGCCTGTTTTCCTATCTATGAAATGAGTATAAGAGAAAATGAGATTAAATGGTTACTAAGTGCTTTAATATTATTTGCCAGAGATTTTAAATGTGATTCTAGTGGTATTTCATTAGTACAGTCTTTCTTCACAGACCTTTTTAAACTTCTTTCTCATTTTTTTCTAGGCAGAAGAGATCATGGTGTCTGTCAAAGAGCAGGAAGCCATTAGCCATCATGGTTTTCTTGCAGGAATGGGATAGTGCCCACAAAGTTGCTCAAAGTTGCATCCTGAACAGCTTCATTAAAAGCAAGGCAGAGCCAGAGCTGGAGTTCCCAGGGAGCCAGCTTGATTCTGGCTCATCTAACAGTGTGGCTCAGGATGATGCATCTGTTTCCTTGGACAGCTGGAGGGGCTGTGTGGTAGTCAGATGGAGAGGATGGGCAAGATCTCTACTGAAAATTTGTTTAAAAGAATAAGCTTTTGTACAGACAGATCCATATCCAGCCACATTCTGCAGGTTTAAAAAGCAACCTAGCTATCAAAAGATGGAACTTAAGGGAAAGCCATGTAACCCACCTCTCAGGAACCTAGAATTAGTGGTTTTTCTCACATTTGGATGAGTGTGCTGCCTCTACCTGCCTGTAAGAGGATGGTCCATGCTCTTCTGCAGAGACAGTACCCAGTTCAGACCACTACCCACTGCAGTGAGATGGGAGGTGATGGCTCCCAGGACATGGCATGCTGGCAGAGGAAGATGGGCTCCAAGGCAAGCAACACTTCTGGCCTTGTTCCCCCTATTCTTGCAGCCTTGCAGCCACAGATACCATACTGAATTTCTGGAGACTGGAGGTGTCTTGATTCCTCTGGAAGTACTGGGGCTGAACCACCTGAAAGAAGAGGACAAAAGAGAGTCTATAAAGCTGCCATTGCTCACTGGAGACACTGGCAGGGAATATAAGGAGCTCATTTGTGAAAGCTATGGTACACAGCATGTCCATTTGTGCTTTGTCCTGATTCAGGTGAGGATGTTCTCCCTGACCTCTGGCCCCTGGGGCTGCTTGGTGCACTGAGCCAGTCCCCTCCCTCTGCCTGCAGATGGCAGATCCAGCAGCATTGCTCTGGCTGGAAGGAGTTCAGAGTCTCAGCTATTGTTGAGCAGTTGCATTTCATCCCCTCTCATTTTTAACAAGCTCACTTTCTTCACAGTCATTTTGGTGCAATATTGCTGCCTTGCTGGTTGCAATTCCTCCTGTTAAAACCACAAAACAGTTTCCATCATTGCCTGCAGTATTCACCTACTGCAAATTTTCCCAGAGTTCCTCTCTGGGGTGGGAGAGTTTTGTGGCTTGTATTTTTTGAAAGAGCATTACAACTTTTTCTTCCTGTTTTTCCTCCTGGGTAGTGGAAGCCAAACCCTGTTAGTTCTGTAGTTCAGAGGACATTCTCAGAGGCCATGGGCTGATACATGCTGTCACAGCTTCCTCCAAGAGAAACAAAGCAGCAGGCTCAGTAGTGGGATCTGTAGCAACTCTGTTGGCATGCCAGTGCCAGACTCTCCTTCTGTAAATGCCCGCAGAAGGGCCTTCCTTGGCCACTTACTCCAGCTGAGAGTTTCGCTAACTGGTTTTCTAGTTGTGGCTCCGGACAAGAACAGAGAAATTTTCTCGTGGCTGTTTGAACCACACTTCAAGTGGGATGCAGTACTGGGTTCTCTCAGAGTGACAGTGAAACAACTGAGGCAGCTGATCCAGGCTCAGCCAGGCACACAAGCTGGCCTCTCTTTCTCTGCACAAAGGTGCAAGGCCTCACCAAGTTCTTAAACGCCTCCAACTCAGCAGAAGAGCAACAAGATGCACAGATTCTTCTGGACTTTTTGGGCCACAGCAATCCCAAGTACCTCCCAAGATTCCCAAGGCCTCATAGCCGTCCTGTTTTCTACCTCCCTCTCTGTCCATCCCTGCTCAGGCAGGAGCTGCGTCTGTGTCCTTGGCATTGTGGCTGCACTGAGTAGCCCTACTGCCTGGAAGAGAGCAGCCTGGAGAACTGTGTGAAGGCTGCCCCTGTCACTCTGCCCTTTTCCCCAGGATATGCTGGGAGCGGTGCCCTGTGTGCTCATGCAGCCCATGATGGGTGTGCTGTGTTCAGTACACCTCAAGGTCCAGTACAAAGGTAGGATTTGTCTACCCACCCTGCGCGGTCTGGGGCTGGCCTGGGCAAGTGTGCCAGGGGCGAAGGGCAGGCACAGGAGGTCCCGGCTGTGCGCCCCCGGGGCCCCGATCCTGCCTGGCTGCGGCCGATACGGGCCCGGGCGGGGACAGGCGCTTTATTGGTATTCAGCGCAATTTGCATACCCAGAGTGCACCGCGCGGCGGCGCCGCAAACACGGTAAAGTTCGGGCCGCCACTCCCCGGAACCGTCGGTCCGGTGTGAGGTCGGGCTCTGCCCGTGCCGGGAGAGCGGGACGGGGCAGCAGGGGGAGAAACTTCGGCGTAATCGGGGTCGCTGTGACCTTAGGAGGAACTGCCTTGGATCGGTACCGGCCATGGGACACTGCTTGGCATACTCTGGTTTCTCTTCAGATCGTATAAATCTTTCGCCTTTTACTAAAGATTTCCGTGGAGAGGAACAGGCACGAGTGTCGAGAAATTTTTTGAGGCTCCATTTCGGTGGAGCTATCTTTGCAGCAGTCTAAAAACAGAATAAAACAACTGAGTAATGTAGTTCAATAGTATCTCGAGAGGTTGCCATAGGCTAGAACAGTTATGACGTCTTCCCGGGTCGAACACAGACCCTGCAGCTGAAGGTTACCGGCTCCGCTGCCCGTCGCTCCCGGTAGCACGGACCCTGCATTCAGGGTAGCTCCGCACCGCCTCCACCCCCGCCAGGGCGGCCACCTTTTTACCCTTGTCTGGTCAGAAGATGGGCGACAATGGGGCGGGGCTCGGGCAACCCCTTCTCCCGGCCCGGGCGATGCGGCGGAGCAGCTGCGTGCCGCCGGTTCGGACTCCGGCAGAAGCGACAGCCGGGGACCTGCCCGAAAGTCGCGGGCATTCCAGGCCCGCCCGGGGGGATAGGGGTGGTGGTGGCACCCGCCCGGAGCTCAGCACCATGCGTGGGGCCCTACCGCGAGCCCCCTCGCTGTCGAGCTCTGGTCCTTGGCGGCGGCGGGGGCGTACGGTGGCCTTTCTCGGAGTCGACTTTTTGCCTTTGCGCGGTGCTGCCCGTGCCGACGACGCGATCACAGCCGAGCACAGCGGGTTCTTTGTCCACTCCCACTCGCTTTCTCCTCAGCTGCCCCGCTTCGCTCCGCCCCGCCCTCCCCGGCAGGAGGGCAGGAAGCACTGGGCTTGGTCGGAGCAGGCCACCTCCTCCGCTTGGTGTGATCAGCATACCCGGAATGCCGTGCGGGCAGCGCGGGGCCGGCCCGCCGAGCGCCGTGCCCGTGGGCTCGGGCCAGCCGGGCTGTGGTACCGGCGGGGCCTGGTGCCGAGCCGGGTGAGGCGCCGGAAGGAGTGAGAAGTAGGGGAAGGAACTGAGTGGGGGTCGCCGTGTCCTCTGGGGCAGCAATCGGGAGTGAGCATACGTGCGGGAGGAGGTCGGAGCATACTCTGGTTTCTCTTCAGATCGTATAAATCTTTCGCCTTTTACTAAAGATTTCCGTGGAGAGGAACAAATACGAGTGTCGAGAAATTTTTTGAGGCTCCATTGCGGTGGAGCTACCCTTACTCTGGTCAAAGAAAGAGAAAGCGATGAGAGAGCTGGGTGTCATGGCATGCTGTTAAATCACGCTATTGAAGTGTGGGATGACGGAATGTGAACGATCTCTCGCGATCCGGACCGTGGATATAACGCAGCCGCTGCGGCACTGGCGTCAGCAGAACCAGCGCGCCCCGCCCATCCCCGCCGCCGGCTCCGCCTACTCATTACTAGCGCCTCTTTACCAGGCTAATTTGCATGCCCAGAGTGCTCCGCGGCCCCGCCGGTGTCCGGCGTTGCGGNGAGCCTCGCCCTGACTTGTGGGGGGGGGAGCAGACATGGGGTATGTTGGCGAGGCCAGCAAAGGCTATACTCTGGTTTCTCTTCAGATCGTATAAATCTTTCGCCTTTTACTAAAGATTTCCGTGGAGAGGAACAAGTACGAGTGTCGAGAAATTTTTTGAGGCTCCATTTCGATGGAGCTATCCCTTCTCTAGTTGAAAAATAGAATTGAAAACTGCGGCGCTAAAGTCGGTGTAGCCCGCGTTTTACAGCGGTTGTTGCGGCTTCTTGTCTGTACGTCCACCCAGTTGACTACCAAAGGTACAAGTGCTAGCGAAGGCACACCCAAGAGACCTTTCCAGGGTGACAAGCAGGGTCTTTCACTCAGGATCCGTCATCACCTGCCGGGCTCAGCCACCACCTTGACAGCTAGGGGAGATGCAGGGAGCTGTCCCCTGAGGTGAGGGGTGCAGCAGCAAGGGCTGCCCGGGTCGAGGCAGGGGTTGCCTGCAGCACTAATGCTACCCTGCAGGCCTCCGGAGGTGTGCTGAGGGCTGCAGGGTGAGGCTGGTGAACAGTTCCAGCGCTGGGTGTTTCCTGTCCCGGCTCAGCAGTGCAGGCCACAGTAGCCCAGGGTGCCTGAGCTGTGGCATGTGTGTAGATCATGATATGTAGCCACAGTGTTACCTGAAAAACTACATCCATCCTCCTTTCATGCTAGCAGTGTAACTCCACCTCTAACAGCATAGAAGTGTTTCAAAGCATCATTCTCTCCTTCCTAATGGTCCTCATACACACAACCACACTTTGAGGGAGCCTGTGCTAGCTGTGTTTAACAGGCAGCTGCCACACAAGTCATTGGGTGAGAAACTGGAGTAGAATCTACAGGACCATAACAAGAACCTTAGAGAAGTGGCATCCTTTCGGTAGGAAAGGACTGGGACGTGGCCCTCCCAGGAACAATTCACCCATTCACTTCTGGCACTCCTCTCTGCTGAGTATCCCAGTTCTGCCAAGTCTCCAGCCCTAAGCTGGTTGGAGATGGGTGTGTTTGGGAATGGGGCAGAGTCAGTGCTTGCAGGTAGAAGTGCTCAGGCCCTCCCTGCTACTGCCACTGGAGCTGGTGTGAAGTTTTACTTACAGGGAGATGTGAAATCTGCTCTGGCCTTGTGTGCCGTCACTGGTGATGGCTGGGCCCGGAAGCAATGTATGTCCTGCACAGGGCTGAAGGATGCTGCATTGCTCGTGGCCACTCTGTTCTCCACACAGCTGGGAGCCACAGCCAACAGTGAAACACCCTTTTATAACATCAGCCACCCACTGAAAAACCTAGTGCCTATGACTGACTGCACAATCCTTAATGAAATTCAGCTATTTGCACTAAAATGGGTTCATTCAGTATGAATTTCCTGCACTGTCCACAAGATAGTGCTGTCAGAACACTTTTTCTGCAAAAGCAGATGACACAAAATGCTTGGTGGGTAGGGAGACAAACCTGAGGAGTTTTCCAGTGACATCTCAGAAAGAAGGGTGGAGATGTTTGAGTCCTAGGATTTTTACAGTCACACAGGAAACTTGCCAGACTTTAATATACAGTAGGAAGCTGCAGCTGATTATTAAACAGTTAGTTCTCAGCAAGCCCACGTTAAATCATTGTTAATCCACACACAACTGAAAATTCCTTGTTTATTTTGGGACTCTCCTTTCTGTTGGTGCTACTAGGGCAGGACAGGAACACAGCATTTTCCATTGGGATTGCACCAAGAGGCCCAGACTCAGGTCATTGTGTGCTTCTTCCCCCATCCAGGGTAGGAGCTGATGGCCTGCAGATCAGGTCTCTAACTCCTAGAGTGGATATATGGAAAAGAAGCAATGTTAGGTCCACAGAGGGAAGGCAGTGGTAAATACTTTGTTCCTTGCATAGGGAAAGGCTGGATCATTCAAGAGCACTAACACCTGAAGCGAAACAGGAGTGTCTTGCTTTTGTCCAGACTTAGTAGGGCATAAGAACCCTTTTACTCTGGCTGTACCATCTTAGTATGATGCTGGCAGAGCCCAGGTCCAAGTCAGCTTGTGACAGTTCAGAAACCCTCAGAGTGCTCAGCCCCACTCTGCTCTCAGAACCTAAACTGTTGAGCACAAAGTGCCCCAGCTATGGAGGAGGATTGTGCCTGGGTTGAAGCATCCCTTCTTTAGGTGTTTGTGACTAATGTTTGCTCACATCCCTCAAAGATCTTGAGCTCTTTTGCTGTCATTTCCAGGCCAGCTCTGAAACATGGCACACAAAAATTGATCCAGTCCAGGCTGAATAACTGGCTGCCAATAGAGTTGGCATCCCCAGACACATGGCAAGGATGCAGTCCACAGAGAGGAGGTGCAGAGCTGGTGGGCATTGTCACTTAAATTACACCCTTGACTTTCAGGGGGAGAAGGCAGCTCTAAGAAAAGAGGGAGTAATGGTAGAAGGATCCCTTTGTGATCTTGATGTTTGCATAGCTGGCTCTTGTGTTGCTGAACCCAGAGCCCACACAACTATTTTGTGCTTTTGAAGACAAATGCTGAACAGAGCTGAACAAACAAGAAAGAACAGGCACCAGCACCTGCCTCACAACTGATCTTCCCCTTACGTGCTCTTTCCCAGAGGACAGGGTGTGCAGGGCAGTCTGGACCCAGGCTGCACACAAGGGCCATGGCAGCAGACAGCTGCACCTACGCCAGCTTCCCACATGTCAGGGGATCCCAGCAGGATCTCAAGATTAAGAGACAAAACATATTTTGAGTGATTTTTATGTAAACTTTACAAGTATAAAGATTTTGAAAAGAAACTTCATCCAAGAAATCAGCCTCCCTACCAACAAACCAGCCAGTGTTTAGGAGCTGTTAGACCTTACCAAAATCAGCAAGAAATATTTTTTTATAGGACAGATAAGATATTAGATCCAACATTTATTTATTCAACTTCTTAAAATACTGGTTTTTACAATCATATTGTCCATTTTCTTTCTAGAAAAGCAAAACTTGCAACAGTTTTGCAACGTTTCAAGCACACCTGGAAAAGGTTCTATACTATACATGTGTATGTAGTTCTGTTAGGGGAGACCACTGTCACTAGCAAAGGGCCAGATTCCAGACATCTCAGGCAGAGACTGCAGACTCTCAGGCCCCCTACCCAAGCATTGCAGTGGGTGCATTTTAGCACTTTGCTGAGTACCCTGATACAGGCCATGAAGAAAAAGGCTGCTGTGTTCACTGCCCTTGGGCACGTGACCTGCAGACACTACCACATTTAAAACAGGAGTGATACAAACCACTGACAAACATGCAAGACAAGACAGATGCATGCAAGATTGCTTGTGAACCAGGTTTTGCTGTAATGACTAAGGCCTCTGCCAGCTTATCTGCTTGCTAGCTTGCTCCTCCAGTTGCATGGCAGTCCCCAGAGCATCCAGTGTTTCTGTAAAGAAAGGTAAGAGCAACAGGGTGACTTATCTGGAAGCTGAATTTTCCAGCCCAGCTGTCCCTCTCAGCAGACTTCAGAGCTATGCAGGACTGGGTGCTCAAACCCCCATAGGTATGGTATGCTGGTGTTGCTTTCAGGTCTTTGGAAAAGCATTAGTGACCGTGCTAGTCAGATACAGGGTCTAACATACCTCTGACACTGAGGAAGTTTCTTGAGCTGTCCTCTACAAAGTACTTAGCTCTGCTCACAAAGGTCTCAAGATCATAGTCTGGTTTCTCTGCAATTCCCAAGAGGTAGTCAAGTTCAGTCGTCATTCTCTGTATTTACAAGGATAACAGTGATGAGAAATGGACTTTCTGGAAATTCAATTAGTTTCTTCAAATCTGGCAATCTAATCAACACAGCTGAGCTTCTACAGACCAGGAGCAGTCAGTGCTCATTAGCAGCAAGTAGAGGTTGCTGTTTGGAGGAGAAAGGGAACTGGCAAAAGCACTGGAATGCTCCAGTTTAACCAGTTGGGCCAGAAAAGACAGGAAAAAGTTGGCAGTGAGGATAAAGTAACACCACTGGTACAGCATCTTGCATTGCTGCCTCCCCAGCAGCACTTGGCTCAGACAAAGCAAGCTACTATCAACATATAGAAGGCAGTCTGGGCTGGGTTTGCTGCTTCTCCATACCTGTCTCAGTTCTCTGAGCTGTTCTACAACCTTCTCCTCCCGTTCACTAATTTGAGTCATAACCTCTCGATAGCTGAACATGTGGGGAAGGAGTTCTTCCTCCTCATCCTTGGAGAACTGCAAGAAACAGCCCAGGTAAGAATAGCAAGTTGTTCCCAGCTTTGAGTTCTGTTTAGCCCACTGCACACACATACATTGAATTGAAGACCTGAGCCTTCTGTACTGGCCTCCGTCTCCTCAGTCTCCATCTGACTCTGTGTGTCACTACCTCCATCATGAGGGCTGAGCTCTTTCACTCTGCAACAAGAAGATTTGTCACTCAAATTCCATCAGTTTCTTGGCTACAGCATTACAAACAGCTACTGCAATCAATCAGTGCTCAGCAAGAAACAATCAGTTGTACTTTAAAAGTTGCACAATTACCATCCCCAGAACAGGCTTATGTGGGCAGAAGCCCCTGAAGACTGTGGGAAGGAAAGCCCCGAGATGTTTGTGTTAAGGAAACTTTCCTGTCTGGGCATCCAGGAGCCACTCGGGCAGTTACAGTCACATCACCTGAGCTGGGACTGAAGTCCCTTCAGAGCAGGTGGTACATATACCTTGTGCATAGTCCCTTAGGTCTCTGTGTGTGCGTGACTATGCTATAGCAAATATACTATGAAGGTTGCTCTCTTAGATTCTTAAGTATGTTGGATTTGTAAATAAGCTAGGCCTGTAAGTGAGCTACTCTGTGCTTATAGTAAATTCAATAGAATCTTACGTTAAACTATTTAAATTAGGCTATGGNTTGCTTTTTCTCTGTGTGTTTAACCACCTAGTAAGTAGTAGAGTGAACCTTGGCAACAAACTCTATCTTTCATTTAATTTTAAACCTGCTTTTGCTGATACCTTTGCCAGTGATTGTTTGAGTGACCTAAAACACTCATTTGTGACACACATTCTTAGCACACCCTTACAGATGGGTCACAAAGTACTACAAAAAGTAAAAGGCATGGAGGCAACCATTCAGGACAGGGTAAACTCCCTACAAGAACCAGGGCAGTCTGAAGTCTAGCATGAGAGGAGATTTCTTTGAGGAAAGGAGACATTACTCATGGTTTTACATCATCTCCATTATGCCTCACACAGAACACCCAGGTTAGTTTCATATGACAGCTCTAAGATACTTTGCTCCTAACAACCAACCTCCAGGTTGCCAATACAAACAATACAAGAGAACTTGGGGTTCCAAAGGTCAGAGTAAAGGCAGCTAAAACACCTTTTACAATAAGATTAGAATCCCCAGGTCAGAAAGGCCATTACCTGTCAGCATATCTCAGTGTGTTTAAGGTGTACTCACACGAACTCATGCCTGGAGAAATCATTGCTATCTGCAAACACAAAAGAAACCTTAGTGACTCCTATCTTGCTTGACTTTTGCTCATTAATGGTCCTACAGGTATCACCACACAGCTGGGACATTTGAGGACAAAGGGTTGGAGTTGAGACAGTCAAGTGCATTTTTCTTTATGGATTCTGTGGGACATGCCAGCATCCCTGTATCCAACTTTCCACTGGCTTTGCGTGGACCTGCTATGCCTCACCATCCACAGAAACCAAAGCCCTTTGAGAGCACACCAAGCTCTCTTGCAGGTTCACTATATGAAAAAGACTTCCACAGCCCTGCTTCTACTGGAGCTGGGCATAATTCACCAATTTATTATCTCACTCACCATGCACAAGTTTCCATGAGGACAGTGTGGGTTTTTTTGATGTTGTGGGGTTTTTTTAACAAGATCTAAAGCTTTCTGACTTCAAAACCCCCTCGCTGTAGAGGAACATGCAGCTATTTGGTCAAATTATAGAACCTAAGCATTATGTTTGACACGTGCATACTCACCATGCAGGTCCTTGAGTTTGCTCCTATGAAAGAGTCTCTTAGCACCTGGGTCAGCTTGCTCTCCCGAAAAGGGGTATGAGACTTGTTCTGCCCTAAAGCTCGGATGCACTCCTACAAAAAAAGACAAGTCTCGTGAATGCAGTATCAGCATCTCTCTTCAAACAGCTCTGCAAGCTGTCAACCACCAGTTGCTGGTAAACCCAACAGGCTGAAGAATGGTCACGTGTATTGCTTTAAGTTCTTCATAGTCCTTAAAATGTACTCCAGGTATTTAACCATCACAGGACAGTAGGTATAGTCATCATATGTCACAAAACCCCCCAAAAAAACAAGGTCAACTTGAATGAAGCTTGAAATAGCTATACCAGTGTCTGTCCTGACAAGGCTGCACTACTTTCCTGGAAACATTCTAAATAGAAGTATACTCTGTTTTAAGGATGCTCACATCCTAAAGTAGAACTTCTTCAGTTGTTTTTTCCTTGTACTAGAAAGAAACAGGACAGATGACCCCAGAGTTGAAAAGAATACACATGTGGATTATCACTCTGCTCCATGAGCTGTAGCTCACCTTCAAAGCCAGCAAGCTCTTATTGATTTCAGCACCTTCCATCCGTGTCTGCCGATCAGCACTAGATGTGTCTGCACCCCTTTCATTTCCTGCCAGATCCACCAAAGAAAATTTGCCAATCATTTGTCCTCTTCGGCGCAGTATGATTTGGAAGCAGGCATGTGACCGTGAAGAGCTGGCATTTGCAAAAGTTTGCCCAGATGTCCTACAGCAAAGATGCAAACAAGCCTTAGAAATGCATCACAGAAGACAACAGGTCCTGACAGCACTAGACAAGACCTGTAGCCATTCAATTAACCTCCTAGGGTTTATCCCACACATTAAGTTTGTGTGAATTATGGAGTTGCTTCTGATATAAGAGCACAGAACTACTTGTGAAAAATACAAACCTGCACCCTGGTTATAGAGACTTAAGATTATTTAAGCTGCCTGGCTAAACTCAGCCAGCCTACATTGGAATGCCTCTTTGAGTGCTAAAGCCTCACATACACTTGAGCTGGAAGTCACACCTTCAGCACACCACATGTCATTTTCCTAATGCTCTGCCATTATACAGTAAGCTCAGCCAAGCTCCCCACTAAACAGCATTAGCTGTGCTAGCACATTACAATCATGGTAAATCCCTTTCTCCAGCCAAGCTGGCTTGGCAGTTCACCTCTGCTGTGCAGTTGCACCTGCCCCATCGCTGCAAGGCACAGAGTGACATCTTTTAATTTTAACCTCCCTGTGACCTTCACTGTCATTTATTCCCTGAGAATGCTGGCAGGTTCACTGTTCCACCTACTACTGGGGAAAAAGGAGGGAGTAGCCTGAAATGTTAAAACAGTTCTTGACTAAATTGCCAGCCAAAAAAGGATGCACAGAATGCTGAACAAGCTTTTAGGATGTGCATATTTGCCCATACAGTGCAGTACAGAAGCCAAGGAGCTCTCATTTGCCTATTAACATTTCCACAGCAGTTGCAACTTAACTGAAGCAGGTAACACTTGGTAATACAGATTTTAGCTCGCAATTAAAGACACCAGTATGATGGCAGAGCTGCCCCTATCACAGCCTTTCCTGCCAGGATGATGCACCAAGCCTACAGCTGTCCCTTGGCACCCGCTTTCAAGGATTCTTCAGACAAGATTCCTGAACAACATGCAGTATTTTTGTTGCCATTGGAATAGCTCACCTGCTTGCAGTTAAGCCAAACCATTTTTGCCATTATGGTTCATACCAGCTGCTGTTCCCTGATCTTACAAGCCCACAGAGAGCTACTTGTATTCCTGTAAACTAGCCGATACTTCTAGAAAGCTCCAAGGCAGCAATCTCCTCGTGTGAATGGTTTCACTTATTGGAGTTCCAGGAGGACATACGAACAAGGAGCTCTGACACTTTCTATGGAAGGCAGGCTGAACCCATCCCATCTAGTCCTTTGCTGAGTAACCACTTTCTGGTATTCATGCAGAGGTGCTGCTCAGTGCCTTTGCTGGGAACAAGCTTCTGTTTAAATCTCAAAGCACCAGCTACAGGCATCATATATGTTTTTCTAAACATGGAGATGCAACAGGACACGACTCCTCTGAGAAGGTTTTAAGGCACCAAACCTGCAGGCACTGCCAATTGTGATCATTCTGATGACATCCTCAGCACAGCCAACTGGTTTCTCTTGGAGACCAACGACCTGGACCTGTTGCTTGCCATCCTCCAGGACTCGAAGCTTGGCCTTCTTATTCAAGAGGTCAAACACCTATATTTAAGCAACAAGATTGAGGCAAACCTGAACAAGGACTCCTTGTAAGTATTTTTCCCTGTCTTTATACAAAGCTATATAGAAACAGCATCTTTAACATAGACTTCCAATTGAATTCCAAACACACCAATAAAAACAGAATACATAGAACTATACAATGTATTAAGTTTGACTCAGCTACTTATGAACTATTCAACCAAAGAAATCAGGTCAAGATTTTAAAATAAAAAGAAGTCTTACCTTTCCATTGTATATTTCAAAGAAAGTCACATAGACTTCCAGATTCTGATTCCTGTACCTGGGCTGGTTTAGGAGGAGGAAGACATCTTGTGCTAGTGAGGAAAGACAGAAGTTTAGTTAACTGGTTTAAAACATATTCTAGTTGCTACTTGATCTACTTTCAAACACTGCACAGTTAGAAGGCAGTGCCTAGCACTGAGTGACAGTTATCCAAACAAATGCTAACAATCAGTGCTGTGCTACCATCTGGAGAACAGATTCAGCAGCATCCTTATCCAGGAACTGAAAACAGGAATACGGAAGTTTCAGCTGCTAATGTCACCCACAGACAACAATCCTTACTGCTCTGAGGAACACTGGGATCCTCTATTGTTTCGGCCAGGCCTAAAAAAGTCATGTGTTTGTGTTTCAAGTGCATCTTGCAGAAAGTCTAGAAAACATGCATCCCTGAACATCTGCATTGCTGCGGTTTGGAGACAATATACCAGATTAGTTGACCCTGTGGCTGGATCCGGTGCAGCTTTTCACAATTAGGCTCCAGACTTTGAGCTGAAAAGCACAGACTCCTTCAGGGCCAGTCATAACTATTTTTCAGAGATCAGCCAACAGCTGTTCCTGATTCGGCTGCCTTGCTGCAGACTAGTTTCACACTGTGTCTTTCTAAAGGGAAGGTAAAGGTCGGGTTTCATGGTACTTTCCAGGTATTATATGAAGGAGGGGCTTCTAAGCATACATTTTCTGAAATAATTTTGGACATGCTAGGGATTTTTGCATTTAAGGCTTATAGGAAGAAACACAATACATACATCCTTTTGCATAACAAATTTTATATCACAAATGGGTAGAGTTGTGTTTTACTCAGA
>WEIT01016988.1:55384-65515 GCA_013389985.1 Dryoscopus gambensis | reverse complement strand
ATCAAAATTAAATGGTTCTGCCCAGCAAATGTCTAATTAGAAAAGGTGTCATCTCTCTGCATCAGAAACAAGTATCTTCTGGTGAGTTCAGTATGGATGTAGACACGTTCAGGCTAGAGGAAAATATTTTGTGAAATGAATAAAAAACCAATCATACCTCCTGCAAACACCAGCTCTTATTATCGAAAACACACAATGTATCTTCTACTGGACACGTTTAAAATAGCCATACAAAACCAGATCTTATCAAGTTAAGAAAAAAAACCATTAATTTGATGTTTGTATGTATAGAAGAATCAACTTACAGGCAAAAGCATATATGCCCTTTGAGGCATTCTGGGTTCTCCCTGAGAAGTCTCCACCCATAGTCTGTGAAGAGAAAAGGCCAGAGTCAGGCATGGCACCAAGTCAGCCTATCTGATCTTAGTCCCAAAAACAGACTAGGAAGTTACCATAGATGAGCCCCAATGCCACCAAGATTACTGGAACACAGTGCCAAATTAGTTTGCAGCTTCCCTGTCAGTTCAGAAAGAAGATCTGGCCTACACAAAGCAACAGTTGGACGCCTGTAAGGCTCTGGGGTGCAGAGTCAAAGCAGTTGCTCCTCCAAGGAAAATGCATGGCTTTGCCAGTGCAACCCAACAGCCTCTGGTCAGAAGAGACAAAGCTTCATTTGTTAGGATGTAGGTTGAATAACATTTTTGCTGCTACTTGCAAAAGTTGACATGACATGAAAATACAAATTTAGAGCAGACAATACCTTTAACTTCTTTGCCCAAAGTATCTTTAATCACAACAAAATTTTCAGTTAGTGCTATCCTAATGACTTGCTCTACCACTGTTATTTAAAACACAGCTCAATCCCATGACACATTCTCAGTCTACCAGAGTTTAATATGCAGCACTCCAGTCTCAAGGTACAGCTGATGTCCTTACTCTAGTTCTCCCCTAGGATTGGGAAGGGAAAGTAACTTCATCTATGATTTTAGTACATCACAGCAGTATTCCTGTAATGATGCTCAGGTAAGCGGACTTCTCTACCCTTCCCGGTGCAATGAAGGAAGCCTGTGTTCCAACTTCTATAAACTTCCAACTTTCTGTCTGGATTACTGGAAGAGATCTACAGCTCACTACATAACACTAAAGATAGGAGGTCCTAGCCTAAAACTTGCCTCTAACCCAGAATGACAGCAACAACTGTCTGATTACTCAAAGCAGTGCGTTAGCCCAGCCCAGTGCAGATCACTGTGTTTGAGGTAAACGCTTCTTGCGGAACAGGACAGCACGTTTGCCTCCACTGTCATGCTGTGAGGATTCTTCCCCGTAGTTCCCAGAAGAAGAAAGTTAAAGACAACACNATACCAGCTCACTTAAACATTTATGTGCATCAAGAGTCTTATTCTTATATAATTGCTGAAGTCTTTGGAATGCCTCCAAGCTCAAAACACAGGTTAGACAGTCTCAGATGTAGGCTAGTAGCCCCACTTCTCAGACAGGGGTTAAACAGCAACAGGCATTTGAGGCAAGGAATAACCATGACTAAAACTGACATACCAGGACATCCTAAATCTTCGAAAAGCCACCTATGGGGGGGATTTTAGTACAATTTTCCTCACAACCTTGAAGGAAACCCACTAGTACATGAAGCTACAGAAAAAGAGTTAACATCTTCCAAAGTATTAGCTTTAAGACAATAAAACCAAGATCCAAACTTCTTACACGATCCTACTCATGCTCAAACATCAGGGAGCTTTGAAATACTTTATCAAAGCTAGAAAATTTGAGACCTTGGAGAAAAACTTACATGTGTCTTGCCACTGCCTGTCTGTCCATATGCAAAGCATGTCGCCTTCCCACCCTCAAAGATGGTCTCTACAAGAGGTCTAGCAGTGAATCTGAATATTCAAGAGAGAAAAAATAGTTAAGGCAAATATTTCATACCCTGCTTCATCATCATCAGTTTTAACAAGAAAAAAAATTAACACAAAAGCAAATCCTTAGGCAATCAGCAAGGCCATGCCAAAAATAAGCTTTAGACTTTTCAGTCCTTTGGCTTCCTCCAAAGAGGATTTTAATACTTATTTCAGGTAACAGTTTCTTTAAACTTAGATGCCATCTAGCCATAGCTCCATGCTTGTATCTGAAAGTCATTCCCAGTGAGCAGCAAGCATTACCTGTATACCATTTCATTCGAAGAAGTTTCATCAAATGAAAAGTCAAATCTAAATGTCTGGGTTTCAAGGTATTTTGTTAGGTCCACTTTTTGCTTTGGCTCATGCACCATCAGGACATACTTGCTCAGAACAGTAACCACATCACATTCCTTTTTTAGAAGTTCTGTTGACAGAAAAGGCCCTCAGTTTTAATGAAAATGAACAAAGTCAAACTGTTCAAGACAGAGCTGTTTGGTCAGTACACTCACCTTGCCTATTGAGAGGGCGCTTTCTCACACAGACACAAATCCTGTGCTCTTCTATCTAAAATAAAAGTAAGAAAATAAGTAATTCTTTTCCAGTTACACTCATTCTTTATTACAGAGAGATCTGACACTCCCTCATATCCATTTTTCTATACGCTGATCAGAGTTGCTTCTGCGCCAATCCGCTCAGGCAGGGATGCCAATCTTAAAATGCATTCAGTGCCAAAGCAATACTACAAGTAATTTACCTTTATGTAGCATTCTGCAACATATCAGGTGGAAATGCTGCAATGCTACAGAAAGTGCCCCAAATACTCTGTACCAGAAATAGTAAAAAGTGTAGTCCTCAGCCAGCTTTCCAACAAAATTTATGATACCAATACTGCAGCTATGGTCAAATAATTAATCAGGCAAACTAATACTTTCATTTACCCCAGAGCTTTTTTGTGACCTGGAGTTCTTTACTGATGCAGCAAGTTTAGCTTTTTCTGCAGCACAGCTAGACATCAGATGAGCTGGGAAGTGCATATGCCATTGGGTGAGACAGAAGGCAAAGGTAACAAGCTCTTCTCCTGTCACACAGTGATATGTACACAGTGGTTTTTAATGGCTGAGGGTACTGACCAAGCCAGGGTTCTCTAGTTTTCAACCTCTACTTTTGCTCCTCCACTTTTTGACCTATTTAAAATCACTTACCATATGACTTACTTATATTAACGTGTTCTGTAATAGGTCAACAGTCCATTTTAAATTATACCTATTCCTACAACAATGGCTGTGCCACTAACAAACTCTGAAAAACAGAGTCCTACATGGTCACACATCATTGCATGGTAATTGCTGAACCACAGCCTCTTCACTAGTGACACATGCAAAGTAAAACAAGACAGCTTAGCCCTAAATAGGGAAGGCAAGGGACCTCACAGATACCACCAGCTGCCTCAAGCTCACAATATGCTCAGAGGACGTCCAAGGTACAGTTATGCACCAAATGCTTGATGCCAACATTTTCAGTACAAAATAGAGAAGTCTGTCTACAGGCTGCAGTTAGTAGCCTCAGTATTTACTTACTGGATCACTTAGAGATATTGGCTGGCAGTTTAAAGTTTCTCTGAATTCCTTGATCATACGTGCAAACTCCCAGTTCGGACAGGTGCTGTCAAACTCCTGCATGGAAAAACCATGGATGTTAATGTAATTGATCTGTTACAGCAAAAAAGGCCCCACAGCCTATTAAACAAGCAGCTGTATGCAATTAAAAGCATTGTACAAGATTCAGAACTTTCTGAAACCAGAATCAATCCATCCTTATGGACAGCTAAGAACAAGCCTGTCCAAAACACGTTTTGCTTTCAACTACTGTAGTACAAAGTCCTATAGAATTTCCCCTTAGAGGTGTATTGTAGAGTACTCCACCTGTGCTCGTTTTATCCTGATTTCACTCATTTGAGCTCTCTTTTCTTCTCTCTTGTTTCTCATTTTCTCCATCTCTTTCACAATGTTAGATCTTCTTCGAACTAGACAGAATGAAAACAGTTCCTTGGATTAAATTTTCGTACTAGGTTTTAAGCACAAGACAAATATTTCAGCTTTTCCAGGTTGCTGACAGACTAGCTCATATAGGAAACAATCATCTTCAGAAGGATGGCCATTCATTTTGCAGCACTTCCTTCCCAAACCAGATCTAACTATCACAGAAACGGCCTCGAAAGTCACACTGCCACCCTGAAGCAAAAGCAGCATTTCTGAGGCAACACCACTGTAACAGAATGACACATCTCTAATAAAAAATGATCAAGATATTCTGTCTTGCTGCCAAAGTCACCTTTTCAAAGCTTTAGTCTCTGAGTACACAAAGCAGCAATCACATAGTGATTTATTGCTGACTGATGAGTCAGTCTTTATCCACTGCTCCCTGGTACCTGGGCTCTCTGAAGAGCTCGTTCTAGCAGCAGGCAGATGATTCTCTGTATTTCCATTTACACTTGATAGTGAGGCTTCTGGAACACAACCCAGCCCACTAGCCCTGGCTCGGCCAGCTGCAGAAAGAAGCCAGACCAAAACCAATAATTAGATTGCGAAGATCAAGAATAATTTTGCAATTTGTAAACCCTCATAGACCACAGGCATTTCTCAACTCCTGCAGCAGGAGAGAGAACTATCTAAAACCTGTGGTAAATGTGCAAGTGAACTTTTAAATCCTTTGCCAATCACCAACTTTTATGCAATGCTGCAAATCGAGGCAAGAACAACTAGACAAGAGTTAGTATCAAGCCTCTTATTTCAGTGTTTCTGTAGAACTTAACATGCAAGGCATGCCCTCAGCTATGCATAGGGTGGCCTGGTAAAATAAATAACTACAATTTTGTAATTCAAGAAGGCTCAAGTTCTTGCTTTACTCAACCTGTATAGGTACAACTACTGCCAGTATAGTTACAGAGTGTGTTGGCAGCAGTGTTAAAGCACTTCTCTTCCCACTCTAGCCCCATGAATACCACTTAATGCCATTAAGCAGACACCACATCCACCTAACATGCACAACCACAGCTCTCTGGATAAGAAAGTACATCATTGTGCACAACATTGTTTCCAAAGTCATTTGGGAAACACTTCAGGTAGGAGCCCTGGATATTTGCATAGTGGCAGACCTCTAGGTCTCTCATTTTACCTATGAAAGAGCTCAGGTTGCTCTCCCACTGGGATTTGCAGTTTGAATAATTAAATGCACACAAAGTGAAAAATGTTTCACATTAGGAATTCACTGGGATGTTTCTCCACTCACCAGGAAGTGACAAATATTTTCTGGATTGCAAAGAAGTGCAGGGATCTACTGCCATCTCATCTTCCTGGAAGCTGCACTGGGATTCTGTGATAGCAGTCATCCTGGAACGGCCACGCACAGCTTTGGAAACAGGAATCCAGAGACAGTTGCAATTAAGTTGCAATCAAGTTGCAATCAGACACTTGCAATTAATCAATTACTCATAAAGTACAGCGCAGTGGAGAACAAGGTTTGGTTAAAAGGATCTTTTCCAGTAGCAAAGTGCAGGACAAACCAATGCATGTGGGTGAACAATAAACACAGCACTACAGAAAAGCAAACAGTTCATTCCAGATTTGCAATTCCAGTGAATTTCTTTCAGCTACCACTAAGGATTCACATAAGGGTATGGCAGTTCCAGCACCTTAATACCTAGGAAGGAGGAAGTTTTGAGTCAGAGAACCGTTAAACTCTCTGAAGCTTCACACTTGCAGGGCTGTATGAATTAACTCTTTGATGGTGACAGGGGTACTGCAGCCTGGCAACTGGCCATGGGCAGCATTGTGCCCACCCACCATGAGGGCACCCACACACAGGCTGTGTGTGGTGCACAGTAGGCTGGGAGCTCTATGGCACTACATTCAACTAAAAGACCCTGTATAACCACAACAGCAAATCTTTGGAAAAGGTCCCTTTGTAGGCAGTCTCCATTTTCACATGCCAAGGTATTTCTTTCACTGAGATCAAGTCCTTCACAAAGCTTCCTAGGTGAAGGATTGGAATGTTTACCTCAATAGATTTGTTAAAAAAAAAGCAAATCTGATATGAAAAAGAATGTATGATATGCAAGCTAGAACTCCCTTCACCTCTAATGACTAGCAATTATTAGAATTTATCCAGAATAAATCACTATTATTTCAAACGACACCAGATCTATTGGAGACCAAGGGTTCATTTCAATTCTGAATCAAATTCCTTAGAACCATACCCAAAATTCAGTGCTCCTGTCTGTTAACTCTTTACCTTGAATCTTCTGCTCATATGCAGAGACATTAGATGTGACTGCTGCAATTTTAGAAACAAAAAGCATCAGTTTCATTATACTCAGAAAGGGCATTTTATTCCATTTTCTCTTGTCACACATGCCCAGACCTGATTTCATCTCACACTCAGCAGCACTGTTTCTATAAAAGCTGGTGCTCCTGGACAGGCAGATTAACTGGAGGATTCACTGCATCTAAAGGGGTTTGATTCAAGTGATTCTTGTACGTAAGGATATTCAGCATCTTCAAAAATTCCTATTGAGTCGTGGGACTGAGGCAGTATCTATTCTTTAATTAATTCTGAAAGCACTGCTTCTGCTTCTCTCCTTTCCTGAATAAGATGGAGACAGACACCTCCTGATCTTCTTTGATTTGTTTAGTCTAAGAACAAGTCTGAAGCCAGTGTTAGCTTTCTAATTGGCGCAGTGCAGAGTTTGCAACAGGACAGATACTCTGACACTCCTGGGCTCTAGCTAGTTATAACAGCAGAAATTATTTGATGAATACTGAAAACACTGCTTCTCTTAAGCTCTGAGGAGGTCTTCAGGAACAAGACTGTGCCAGTAGGATGGGCAACAGATATTTCAGATATGCACTTAGATTCTATACTTCAGGAGAGCTGTGACCTCTGCAAGGACATCTTTCCATCAACCAGTGACTGGATTAACACACCTTGTGTTTTCCAGCTGGCTATCCAGTTCTATTAACAGACCTCTATATAGACAGTCATGACTTCACCACATCATTTGGCTTGTCAGTTCATGAAATTTATGGAGTTCTCTGAGTTTGAGAAAGATCAGGATACTCTGGTACAGAACAATTTCTTACACATTAAGATTCTTGGGCAACTCCTGCCTCTCTGATGCCAGGGAATGTGTACTGTTGCCTTCTGGGACCAGCTTCCCTGTCTTGCATTGCATGCAACAGAAGAGGCTAGACAAGCCCGGATGTTTTGTTTACAGCTCAACTGCATGGAGAAGCACAAGTTTTGGCTAACTATGCACTTTAAGAGAATCATTAAATTAGTAATCATTCAATCTCAGCATCAGATAGTGTATTACAAATAGATCTGTAATGCTGCCTTTTGCAATTTGAACAGCATAAAGAGTCAGCTAATAAAGCTAAAAGAAGGTAGAAAATAAGCATTTTTTAACTCCCGACACCTCAGGAAGAACAATTTCTTAGCAATCCCACCCTGACATCTCTACCTACTCTTCTGGCTTTGCTCAACACATTGTACTGACATGCAATCAGGGAGCTGGGCACACCAGCAGCTGCCTGCTGCCTGCTCTGAAACATCTCCAAGCATAAAGATCTACTTATTCTCTAGGGAGACTGCTTGATGAGGAGACATACATTTGTCACTGCTATTTCTTTCTTGTCCTTTCCACTCTCATTTTGACACTTTTAATCTTAATAACTGCCACTTAACTTCTGTTGTTTGTGGCATTTGCAAAATTCCATACAGAACTTTAAAACTCACTACAACACCAACTGCCTAGTGACATTTAAAGCAGGGAATAACTACAGCAATACTGCAGAAGAGGAGAACACATCCACAAGCCCCAGCTCACAGGTGCAGGACAGAAACCTGTTAGGAAAGTTCCTGCCCTCAGGAGTCCAAAATACTGGTATGAGACAGTATCCTCTTTGTTAGCACTGCCTGAATGAGCAGCCTCATGATGCACTAAAGTAGAATATTACAGCTACAATGACAGACCAGCACAGTTCCACAAGTGTATAGCAGAGAAAAATCATTTTCTCACCTTCCCGTGGAGCAGGAATTTTTGAAAGGGTTGTTCTGCGCTTCTGTTTCTGAAAAACAAGGAATGCTGTAAGCAATTCCAGTAAGCAGCAAACACCTAGCACTGCTCTTAAGGGCAATATCAATACAACAAGAATTTCTGATCAAAGCTTAACTATGAGACAGAAAAGACAAGGAGACATCTCAAACTTTAAGACTAAGAGTATTATATATATAACAAGACCTATGCCTTAGTACCTTAGAAAAAACTAAACTACTTCAAAGCACTTACCTGTAAAGTTACATTGTCTTGCAAAGGAACATTCTCTTTCACATCAGCAGCAGGTAGTTCTAATAATTCAGGATTTATTGCAATCACATCATTAATATCAACCTGCAAGACCAAAGGCAGGATTTTACATACTGGAATATTGCTGCTACCACTTAGGAATTGTTTTTTTCTAATCTGGACTTTCAGTGAAGGCAAACAAACTTGACCCACTGCCTGCCAAATGTTACATTAAAATTGCTTGGAAGAGCAAAACAGTAGTTCCTATTCCATTTAGAACAGTCTGGTACATCTAAATACATGAAACAAAATGTGCTAGTTAAGCCATTTACCCTCATCTGCCAAACACCACACAGCTCTGCAGGTGCCCCAGAGCACTTCTGAAGAGAAGGGCAAAGCCCATTTGGCATCCCCTGCTCTAATCTCTCACTGCTAATCTTAGTAAATCTCTGCAGCTCTGTGACTTCTGTGCTAGGAGAGCATTAAGTGTTTACTGTGTGACTGTGCTTACCGAAATAAACGTCAAATAGCTGCTTAGACTCTGGGAAATGAAGGCTTCAGCATTTAATCCATAACTTAACTCAGCTGCATCTTCACTTGTTATTGCAAACGATTTCACCTGGGGCCAGCTATCACTTCCTGACCCTCCAGTGAAATTATAATCCTGCCACACGATGGGGCACCCTGGCAAAGGCAGGGATAGGGCAGGCTTGAGCACAAATACAGCAACTCGGTTTCTGTTATGTTTTTCAAAACTATCCCCGCTGAAGAGATTGAAAGCGCCTGTACACAAAAATTCCACTATCACAGCAGCTCACAACTGGAATTCACCTAACAATGCAACACAAGCACCACCAGGAAGTTCTTGAGTTCTCAATTAACTCTGGAATTATTCAAATAAGAAGAAAGCAAGTAGGTGAAGCTCTCTAAAATGTGAAAATATCCCTTTCTAGCATAAGAGAAGTAATCTATGAAGTCTAATTCATATGGAATTGGTTAGCAGCTAATTAGAAAGTGAATTAGCTCAGAAACAGGTATGTGGACAATATAAGTGTGTGTAAGCACATACACAGCATACATACATAAGCACATAAGAAAACTGCTGGATTTTGAAGTATCTTCCTAAAGATTTAACATCATGCAATTTAGCCAGGAATTACATCTGAATATGCATTTTTTTTATATTTGAATGCAGCAGGCATACATGCACAGAGTAAGATTTGGTTTCTAACAACCAGCCAACGGCAACTTTTAAGATTTTCACTGAAATCCAGAGTCTGCACATTTCTAGAGACACCAGAAGGACAAGTACATTTGCTCAGTGACAGAGACTTTTTTAAGTGTCAGGATTTCAGCCACATCAGCCTCAAATGCCCCAGACTCCCCTCTCTCCCATCCCATCTCACACTGTATTTATTTTATATTGGCGCAGAGATTCAAGAAATCAAACCCAGCCCTGTTAACACAGCACCTTATTAGTAACAGATTTTAAGGAAAGCCTGAAGGCCATAGTAAAAGACGTGGAAAGCTAACAAACACAGCCCACAGAGCTGGAAAACTGGAATCTTGGGACATTCAGCACCAGCAGTCAACAGTGCGAGAGGCCCAACACCTCCTTGATCCCTCTGGAAGGCAAAGGGTGCAGCTTTGGTACTGCAGTTCTCACACCTTACCTTGGCACATCTGGGGCATTGCTTTCATCGTGTATAGAACAAGGAGAGCCCGGAGCGAGCTGCAGCAGCGCGGGACAAGCGCTGCCCACCCAGCGGGGCAGAAGAACTGCGGCACTCGTGACGAGCCTCGGGCTTCCCGGGGCACATCCCGCCGGGGCACATCCCGCCGGGGCACATCCCGCCGGGGCACATCCCGCCGGGG
>WEIT01016988.1:38475-52195 GCA_013389985.1 Dryoscopus gambensis | reverse complement strand
CTGCGGTAGTGCCGAGCCGCTGGCCGGGGGAGGGTGTGCGGGCCCAACATGGCGGCTGGTGGATGATGGGGGCGGGCGGCCTCGTCTCGCTGTGCCTTGATTTCCTGCAGATCCCGAGCGCTGGGCTCGTTCCCGATGTCTGCTGCAGATGAGCAGATGCGGGTGAGGTGGGGCAGCGTTCAGTGGACCCAGCAGGAGGGGTGCGGGCTGGCATTGTGGAGCACTTAACAAGTTGGCAGTTTGTGCCCGGGCGGGAGGTGGCGTGTTCTGCAGGGATGGTCCCCGGTGGGGACCCAGCAGGCTGAGTTGATTTGGGGTGTCTCTCGTAGGGGCTCAGCGGACAGGGGGGATAGGGGTCCCTTCCTATAGCGGACCCACCACATCCTGCCAGTAGCGCAGAATGAGCGCCGTAGTGTGCCTGTCAGATCGGCATCGGGCGCTTGCCACAGAGTGCCCAGCACGCGAGGTACGTTGGGAGGCAGCTTCCCAAAGAGGACACGGAAGAGGAGCTCTGTCTGTTTCGTACAGCTCTGCTGGAAGGGATGTGTTCGGGCCCGATCTGAGTATCAATGATGAAGCTTCTCTAACTGCTGCATAAGGCTGAGTGCACTGTGCGGATACCAACCTTGGAGAGCTGAGGACTCAGAACCGTGCCCTGCTGCTGCAGCCAGGTGGGTTCGTGCCACCCTCTGACCACACTGCTCTCCATTCAGGTATCTCCAGGGACAACTGGCATAAGCGTCGCAAGACCGGGGGCAAGAGGAAGCCCTACCACAAGAAGAGGAAGTATGAGTTGGGGCGACCTCCCGCCAACACTAAGGTGAGTGATTGTGGGAGGGTGGGCAGAGTCGTGTTTTCAAACTCGAGTTGCTGTTCTTGCATTGTTAGAGGTTTAAATACGTGTTCTTTGGTGTGGGGTTGAATATCTGACTTCTCTAGAAGGTGTTTGCCCCTCTGCCAATGAAAAGCAGTGATACATTTTTGCAATAAGAGGCAATTGGAGTGATGAAGCTTTCACCTTAGGTAGATGCAACAGACCGTTCTGGTCGTTTACCGCATCTGCCGATGCTGGGGTTTGTCATAGTTACACTGACCACATTGCCTTCGAGCTTAGGACTCTGCCGGGCTCCTATGAGGGCCATGCAGCGTTCCAGCACCAACAGCAGCCCAGTGTTTGTTTCTGACTGCAGATTGGCCCCCGCCGGATTCATACCGTGAGGGTTCGTGGGGGAAATAAGAAGTACCGAGCCCTTCGGTTGGATGTTGGCAACTTCTCCTGGGGGTCAGAATGTAAGTACGTGGTGAGCCTGCTGCGTGGAAGGGAAACAAACCTCTGCTGGTACACGGTACTGCTGCAGAGTAGCGGGATGCAAGCAGGGATTTGTGGGCTTGGGTTGAACATCCTGGAGCTTGCAGCTGAAGCAGCATGGATGGTGATGACGATAACTTTGACCTTACATGGCCCTAAGGGGACTTGGATGTCCACTAAGTTCACAGTGATAGGAGTGTCATAGTTACACTGAGTGACATGGTTACCTTAGCTTTTTGTGGGGGAGGGGGACTAAAGAGGGGCTGAAATCCTAAATATGAGTAGTTCTTCATAAATGCAAGTTTTGTTCATCAGTGAATATGGTTAGTCAAAGTTAAGTGATTTTGTGCAACGGAGAAAGGTGCAGAGAATGCTTGTGAGAAGGCCTGACCCCAGGACAGTGTTACATTAGCACGTGCAGTTTATTTCATATTCCTGCTTTGCTAAGCAGAAGTGGGAAGCCCAGAAGCAAGAGAGGAATCTGTCATACTTCCCCTGAGCAAGGTGGGTTTTCTTTGATACTCAAACTGACAACAGTGTCACTTAAGCCTGGGCCCAGTCAGTGTTCCTGAGTAGGATGGTAAAACAGCAGTAAGGAAGGTGGTGGGTTAGTGACCTGCGTGGTGTGAGGGGACAGGACGTGCTTTCAGTTCTCTCAGAGCATTGTCTGTGCGGTGAAAAGTGCCATTGCAGTCAGTATTGCACGTGTGAAGAGGCTGAGCGTGCCTTGCAACAAGGACGAGGTGCATGAGTAAAGGGAAAAGACCCATCTTGTGCATGATCTCTGCATATGTAGGGAGCGCTGTTTTCAGGGCAGGTGACTGCTAAACAGTCGAATCTGGTAGCTAAGACTGCATGCTTCGAGTGGGTCTTGTAAGGGTGAGAACACCAGCTTCCCCTCTCAGTTTACTTATAAATCCTCATCCTATAGAAATTATTTCTGGAATGTGTTGCAGAGCAGTCCTGCTCAGTATGGTTTAATTCAGTAATTCTAGGAAGTGCATACAGCATTGAGCCCTGTGTGTGGTGTTAGTTGGCAACTGCTGATCTTGCAGTCGGGAAATTTATTTTCTAGCACTGCTTAGATATTTTTGAGATGAGCCCCAGCAAGGCCACTGATGCTGCTTTTTCATGTAGGAGGGATTTAATTTCCAGGTATAGATTTCTGTCCTAACAACAGAAAGTTTGACTGATAAAAAATAGATGCATCTTTTAGTTAATGCCAGGCAGGCTGGAGGATACAGGATGGGGTGTTGAGTGCAAAGTTATTTGCAGGTACGTGTGAGATGCTGTAAACTCTATACTCAGCTGTCTGATCCCTGTAGGTCTGAATTCATGCTCTTCTTTTGAAAGGCTGCACTCGCAAGACCAGAATTATTGATGTTGTGTACAACGCTTCCAACAACGAGCTGGTGCGCACAAAGACCCTGGTGAAGAACTGCATCGTGCTCATTGACAGCACCCCGTACCGGCAGTGGTACGAGGCCCACTATGCCCTGCCCCTCGGACGCAAGAAGGGCGCCAAACTGGTATGCCTGGGGTTGTCCTTTTGGCTCCTGGCAGAGCAGAGTCTGCCCTGCCAGAGGCACTTACCCATCCTGAACAGAGCAGGCCTGCCAGAACAGGGTTGAGTAGCCAGCAGTGCTGGCATTGGGCATCCGAGCTGTGTTGCCATAGGCTCCCAGGATAAGTCTGGCTCTCTTAATGGAGTGCTCAGTACCAGGAGCTCTCCCTGAGGCATTACGCGCATTTGTGCACAAGGACCTGCCTGTCGAGATCTGTGTCTTCTAATGATGATACCTTTGTCCAGTTCTGCTACTGAAGGGAGAGCGATGACAATTTAGGATGCTGAGGAAGACTTTGCAGGTCGGGTTCTTGTGCTAGTGAGAAGCTTGGGGATTGCTAATTAAACTTCATCGTGTTTTTAAGTGTCTTGAAACTATACTGAGCCATTAATCTAAGAATCAAACCCCGAACTGCTAGAAGATATTTAAAACCCCTTATGTAGCATTCAGGTTAATCTTTGCATTAAAAGCAAAGCACTTCTCATTTGAGTGCTGTGTAGTGCAGAAGCAGGGGGAGCACTTGTAACTTGTCTGCTTGGACTTCCACCACACCCCAGTGCTTCCATTATTTCTGCAGAGGGAAACAGTATTCACTGCTTTTTGTAGGAGGATTGATTCACCAGGGAAATCTTTGCAGTTTCATTGCCTTGAGAACAGCCTTCCCTAGGGCACTGTGCTCAGGTGTCAGCAGTGACTCTGGTTAGCAGTGTTGCATTTCTTGGTCTCAAAAGTGAAATGCAGCACCTGGTTCTGTGAGATCAATGTATTTGTACCTCAGCCAGGTATGACTTGGAAAACAGTACAGTGCTGAGAATACAAGGGTCTCCTTCATGGTAGTGGAAAACACATGTGTTAGTGGAAGGTGGCCATCTGTTTAACAATTTTTTTGCTTTTGCTCTTGGGTTTAGACTCCTGAAGAGGAGGAAATACTGAACAAGAAGCGTTCAAAGAAGATCCAGAAAAAATATGATGAGCGAAAGAAGAATGCCAAGATAGCAAGTATTCTTGAGGAGCAGTTCCAGCAAGGAAAGCTACTTGGTGAGTCCCTGGCAGCATTAATGTAACGTGTTCTTTTATCTTCTCCAGAGATACCCCACTTGTGGCAGCATGAGGAAATCTTGTCTAGCCAGGCTGCTGCAGTTGATTATTCCCATTTGGGCTTTGAGAGTGAAATGGGGCTCAAGACTTAAAAAATGAGCAAGTGTGTGTCAGAAGAGTATGCTGCAGGCATCTAAGAGCTTTGATGTTTCAAGCTCTGGCAAATAGTTAAGTGAGTGTTCTGAAGTCTTCTGGTGATGAGACCTTTGTCCAGTTCTGCTACTGAACCCGAGCGATGACAGTTTGGAGATCTGAGGAGGACTTCATTAGGGACTGTGCAGCAGCGCAGCTTCCAGAGCACGGTACCTCAGGAGGGGGTGCTGATGTAGGCACATGAACTGGTGACTGGGTTACTGATAAACTGCTCGTCCGTGCTGCTGTGGAGAGGCTGCGTGCAGTGTTTGTTCTTTGGTGTGTGCACTGGGGTGGGGAACTGCCAAACTTTAACTGGATGACTTCTCCTTGCAGCCTGCATTGCCTCCAGACCTGGACAGTGTGGCCGAGCCGATGGCTATGTGTTGGAAGGCAAGGAATTAGAGTTCTACTTGAGGAAGATCAAGGCCAGAAAAGGCAAATGAATAAAAACTGTTGTGCTGAGAGAACCGATAAAACCCAGAGTCTCCTACCATAACAGGTTGTGTGCTCATTTGTGTGTGCAGTATGGAGGGGGCTTCTGTAGCTCTACCTGTTTTGTAAAATGTGAAGGAGGATAAAACTGTAGGAATCCCTGAGATCTTTCATGTCTTCATGCAAAACTTGACCCCTGCGTGTGCTCAACTAAAACATTTCCCTGGGTTCTAAGTGGCTTAACAAGGACCAAGTGTGTGTGAAAAAGAGTTGTCAGATTTGGCAGAAATGGAGAATGTCCAGTATTGGAAACCTGTGAGCAGGAAGAAGGTGAAAATGTCCAGCCCCATTAAGAGTTCTGGGTTCCTGGGAGCTCCTGAGGTCTGTCTGGGCACACTTCCCCCTGTTCCTGTGCTGTGTCAGATCAGCATGTCCTGCAGTTGGGGTGTTGGAGAGGTCAGTGGGAAAGTGGGCTAAATCTGGATGAAAACTCGGCTGTTACACCTTCAGCCTCTGCACCTGATAACTCGTGCCTCTGCCTTCCACACTGCATGAGCTCCCACTCCCTGGTTCAGGCCAGCAGCCCCCTTTTGATGTTTCCTACCTGGTTGTACAATTCCCTGCAGGATCCAGTATCTTAACCAAACTAGGTGGCACTGCTCAGTGACCAGCTGGTCCTTCCCTGACCTCCTTGGTCTCATTGCAGTGCAAGATCAATTCCTTCTAGCAGAAGGGCCAGGCTCACATCATGGCCTGTCCCTTTCGAAAGCTGGATACAACTTCAGCTTTCTGCCCTGTCACCTGTGGTGGAATTGGAAAGCTGTGGTGAACAGAGGCTTTTCTGGATGTTTTGGGCTGGTGGTGATGCCATTCCTAGAGGCTCCTGTCCTTAAGGAAAGTAAATCTCTGCAAATAGTTGCCCTTTGTGCAGGTATTGGGGGAAGTCAGGAGCCCATCTGAAGGCTGGTCCTGTGCCATGGGGCAGGCCAGGCTCACACACCTTGTGCCTGTCAGGTGAAGACACCTCGCACTTCATCCCATTTCTGTATTTTCACAAAAGCCTCTATCCACTGGATCACTGGTGCGGGTCCGGTTTCCTGCAGCCCCATCATCACAATTACTAGCTCTGAACCGAAGGAGGTGGCCCATGATCATCTTGCCCCAGGCAGAGTTGTGGCAAGACCCAGGTCTCATGCTTTAAAAATCCAACTGTCTGCCCCCCAAATAGTGTGGTTTTGGGGGTAGGGGTTTAAGTTTTTTTTCCTGTGATGCTGTACTGTGTTTGCCAGGTGTAACAGCAGGAGGTGCCCTGGGAAGCGTGGGTTCACCCTGCGTTGCTGGCAGGGAGCTGAGCGCTGGAGCACGGCACCCGTTCCGGTGGCCCCGGCAGTGGGTTGTGGCGTGGGTGTGCACGGGCACTGCCTCACAGAGGGGGTCTGTGCTCGTGGGCAGAGCTGTGCCCAGCTGGGTGCCGCTGCAGTTCAGGAGTCGCTGGCAGTGGGACCTGGCCTGGGTGGGATGTTTGCACAAGCACATTCCTTCTCCATAGTGATCCGGTGTAAACTTTCCCTGCTCTCCAGCAACGCCTGCTTTCCAGAGAGCTGGGGTGGAGGCGATAAGGGCACTTGGCAGGGATGTGTCACGGCTGCTTCCTCTGAATGTGTTTCTTCTCTCCGCTTGTCCTCCACAGAGTGCAAACAGCGTTCAGGGTGTTTATGGGGAACTTTGTACAGATGGAGAAACTCACGCTTATGGAGCAAATGCCAGCTTGGTGTCAGCCGGATTATAACCTGTCTGCTGACGAGCAGCATTATGGCTCATCAGGGCGCACCGTGTACAAAGTTACTGCTCTGAGAAATGCAGCTGCCAAGGGCAACTGCCCACGGGAACGAAAGTGGCACCTGGAGCCACAGTGGAGGTGTGACATGGGAACAGGACAGTGGCAGCCGGCCACGGGTGTGTGGCGCTTCACTCCCAAGGTGGCTCAGCCTGCAGGACGCACAGCCCTATGGACGGCACAGGGATTTACCCGCCTGGGAGTGGGCAAACCTGCCATGCACTGAGCCAGGAAGTGATGGGCAGGGGCTGGGGCTAAGCACAGCTTTAGCCTGGCTAGCCTTAGGAAGTGCAAAAGCCTGGGCTAAGGACCTTACCCACTTATGACGGGTGCAGGGTCTGAATTTAAAAAGAGCTGCTTTCATTGGATGATCAGCCGGCAGCGTAACCCAGGTGGAGTCACTTGTTTGTGTCCTGCTCCTTGCTGTTGAGTGGCTCTCTCAGGTCCACGCAGTATTAACTTTGGGATATTTTCACAGGACATGATCCAAGCCGGGAAATGACCTTTTGGTTACACTTTAATAGGTCTGGTAGTGACCTGGAAGGCAGTGGGGAAGAAGCAGGGGTGGCTTGTTGAGGGAATTCGGGAGCTTTAAAGGAAGAGGGACTTGCAGGAAAGAGAACTTCTTAGCTAACATTCTTAGGGAGAATACGTGTCTGATTGTGCTGGGGCTGTCACAGGCAAAGAACAGGGAACCTGGGTTCGGTCACACTTCCCTGCCACCCGTCACAGATGGAGATTTGGGTGGGGGCTGCAGGTACCAGAGGAGGGACTGGACAAGACCCAGTGCGGTAATTTGGGTCATTCTGCTTTGCAGCCGTGGCATCTGAGTTTAGGCTTCTTGAGAAGGAGGGCAAAGGACAGGATGTTACATCGTTCCCAGCAGCCCTGGGAATGGGACCCCGGGGTGCGTGAGCAGAGGGGGCACCCAGGGAAGGGCTGCGAGAATTTCTGTAGCACAGGTGAAAAATGCAGCTGTTGTTTACCCTAGTAAAAATCTGCAGCAATGGGCTGGGCTGCAGCCCCTGGAGACAGCTACTAACCCTGCCTGTCCTGCCCTTGCCCTGTGGCAGCTTCTGGTCCCTCTGTGTCCCTGTGGGGATTTAGGGATGGCATGAGCCAGGGTACACTGAAATACCCTGGCTGTAGTACTTGGCAGAGGGTGATGGAGGGATATTAAAGGCTGGGATACTTTCCCAGGGCCCAGGAGGGAGCAAGGAAGGAAAAAGTCCAGCTGGATATAAAACAGTGGGAAGCATCCATGAGTGACAGGAGACACGAAGGGAAATCACCTCATCCTCGTCCCCAACCCAGGTGGGGCTGGGACTGAGCAGTGCTAGGACTGAGCAGTCCCACCATGGCTGCTGGAAGCCACACTGCACTCTGCAGGAAACACCATTTCCTTTGCCGGCCGGAGCACCGCGTCCTGCCCTGCCCAGCTCCCTCCCTTCCTGCCTGGGCACCAGGCCCAGGACGGCTCCAGAGCAGACAGGGTGGCCAATGCAGCTTCCAGCCTGGAGAATGTCCCCCTGGGCAGGGGGAGCAGGACTTAAAGGTGCCCACCCCTCATGCCCAGAGAAGGGCTGGAGCACCATGGGTGAGACTTGCTGGGGGTGCCCGTGTTGGGCAGTGATTTGCAGCACCCCCAGCCTTTGCCCTGCTCCCAGGAGCCCCACAGATTCTTACTTTGTTCAGGAACTGAGGCACTTAGAGCAGGCTGACACTTCCCCACCCGAGTTGTAAATCCTGGTACAAGGCAAAGGCCCTGCAGGCCTTTAGCCAGTGCCCAGCTCTGCTGTACCAGGGTGACAAAGCAGCTCCAGGGATGCTGGACAAGACCCACACTGGCCCATCACCCAGGGCATGGGAGGGTACATGGGGGAAGAGTGAAGTCCACCATCCTTGCACTCCCCACATCCCACTGGTTGGCTCCCCACCACCCCAAACTGCACAAAGGGATGGAGTCACACTGCCAGGAGTAAAATGATTTATTTCTTACTGAGAGCTGGATCCTGCAGGGCTGGCTGCAAGGGGCCCTTCTGATGCTGCCCCGTGTGCGTGTGCACTTCACACACCTGCTCACACAAGCGTGCACGCACACCCCATGAAGCAGCACATGTGCACTGACTGTTTCCAGTCCCTGTGCCACAGTGGGGTGCGCAGGCACAGCCACCACAGGCTTCCCCTGACAAGCCCAGGGCACCCTGTCCAAATGTGAGATCCCCTGCAGACCTCACAGGCCGGGCCAGCCCCATTTCATGTCTCCAGACCCTGTTCTCTGCAGGTTGGAGAGCAGCAGGTCTGTGCCAGATACCAGCTGGCTCCAGCAAGAGAGGAAGCTCTGGTCAGTGGGTCTGGCATACACAGCATCGTCACCTGATCCCCAAAACCACCTTCCCTCTATGTCCTTCCTCAGGCACCACTAGTCTGTGGCAGGGTCCCCAGAGCCTGAAGCACTCCTGCACCCCTGCCCAGCTGCAGCACATAGCAAGCGAGGGGTTCCCATGGGAGCACAGGGGAAGGGACGGATATTTGGGGGTGCAGCTTTGCAGAGTCACCGTCAGCCACGGCAGGACAACTCATGCCTCTTCTGCTCTGGCAGCTTTCACTCCTGCCCAGCCCTGCCATCCTGCTGGTGTGTCCCAGACACAGCCCAAGTCCTGGCATCAGTGCAGGTCAATGGTCTCATACTCCAGGTTGTCTGAGTCCTCCAGCTCGATGCCAGGCACCAGGTTGTAATAGCTGGTTGACTGACTCATGTAGATCTTCTCCCGGTCAGCAGAGTCCTTCAGGACTTCGCTCACGCTGACAGTGTCCACCTCTGGCTCACTGCCCAGCTCCTCTGCCCTTGGTGCTGGGGTGCCCAGCTGCCCTTCATGGGATGGCACCTGGGAACTGCTGGGGGATCCCACCTGTATCTCCACCTCCTCATAGAGGTCTCTGCCACTCTCCAGTGGATCCACGAAGGGCTGGAGCATGACCTGTTTCCCCAGCAGCACTTTCTTCTCCCTCCTGGAGGGAGCAGCAGGCAGCTCATAGGGGATGTAGTGATGGGGCTCTGCAGACGCTGGCACATTGCTCCTCTCTGCCATGGTCTGGTGGCTCTGGGACCTGCTCTGAAGGCTGTAGTTGGTCTTTTTCTTCTGCCGGCAGAAGCACCAAGTGATGGTGGTGAGGATGAGGAGAGCAGGCAGGCAGATGAAGAGGGCGGTGAGGCTGTGCGAGCGACACAGCTCATCCCGGGGGATGCTCTGGAGGCCCACACCGTGGTAGTGCTCCGGTGTGCGGCAGATAACCTCAGCAGCCTGGCTGGACCAACCCTCCAGGCTGGTGAGCAAAGTACAGCTGCAGTCCCAGCTGTTGTTGGAGAGCTGAAGCTGGAGCAGAGATGGCTTCAGGAGGCTGGCAGGAAGGAAGGTGAGGGCATTGAAGCCCAGGTAGACCTCCTGAACCTGGGAAGATGCTTTCAGGAAGGACCTGGGTAGCTCCTGGAGTTGGTTGCTGTCCAGATAAAGAACCCTCAAATTAGGGGCATCTTCCAGAAAGTTTCCGGGGAGACTTTCCAGCAGGTTGTGACTTAAGTGTAAGATTTCCAAGGCTGGAGGGACTCCCCGTGCGTTCCTGATGGCCGTGATGCCGCAGTGGGAGAGGTAGAGCTCCCGCAGCCCCTGCACCCCCACCAGTGCACCCCAGTCCAGGTGGGTGATGTTGGAACTGGTGAAGTTGAGGCAGCAGCTCTCAGGGAGCGGAGCCTCCCGGAAAGCCTGGTAGTCCATGGGCTCCGAGCAGTTGCAGATTGGCGGTGCTGGGTCGAGAGCAAGGCCGGCAGCGAGCAGGAGGCTGCCCCAGACGGACACGGTGCCCAGCCCGGCGCCTGCGGGGAGAGCAGAAGGGACGGTGACTCCTTGCGCGACCTGCCCTCCCGCTCCCTTTCTCCAGCCTTCCCGGCGGAGCAAAGTGAACCCCACTTCTCCTCCCCACCAGGGAAAGACCCGGTCGCCGCTGGTCCTCCCGGAGCCGTTCCCCAGTGCCACCGTCCCCCGCCAGCCCGGGGCTGCCTCTCCCGCGACGTCCCGCTGNGGGCGGCCCCGCCACATCCCGCCCCGGCCCTGCCGCCGTCCTACCCGGCCCGGCCCGGCCCATGGTCGCCCTTCGGCCCCCCGTGCCCAGTATCCCTCGCAGGGGTCCCGCCAGCCATGGACCTTCCAGCCACACTGGGCAGCGGTACCCCCAAATTACGCCTGACCCAGCTCCCCTGCAGTCAATCAACCCAGTGTCCCCCCTTCTTCTGCCCCTCCTCCATAAGCCAGAGTACCCATCCTTTCATCATCCTTCCCCTCTCCATCCTCCAGAAACAATGTCCCTTCCCAGCCTCTCCCTCTCCACCCCCTCTGTCTAGCCAGAAGCCATGTGTCCCTCCAGCCCCCTCCGCACTCCATCATCAGCCCCCCAAGCTCCTGGAGAGGGGCTGGGCTGGGCTCTGCTGAGTTCGTCTCTCTCCTGGGATGGGGAGAGGGCTCTGCACGGCTGGGTGCAACTGCCAGCCCCACTGGGGAAAGGATGCAGAGTGGACATTTCAGCCAGATGGGGACCGAAAGAGCCAGCATCGCACTCCATCACTGGACCCCTTACGAATTCCTTCCATCCCACACCAGGCCGGTAAGGAGGAGCAGAGTCAGACACGAGCACTACTTCCCACAGAAAAGCAGTGCTGGAGAGGGGAGCTCTGTTTCCTCACCCTGAAAGTGCCTGTGTGCTCATGCAGGGTCAGTTGGGTAAACTGAGGTACATGGAGTTGTACAGACAGCTCTTTGCTTCGGTACTGGTAGAGGTGGGTAAGATGGGACCTGGCTGAGCACATGCACTGCTGCGGTGCCTCGTGGAGCCTGCCAGTTCCTGGGGTGCCTTGGCTTCTGCTGGTGCTGGTTCTTCCTTCCCCAGCTCACCCAAAGGACCAACCATCCTCTCCATCCTCCTCCTTGGTGGCTGCAGCCCCATGCCTTGCAGATCTGAGGGATGGGAAAACCCCACTCCTGAGGGGGTCAGGGCCGTCACCCCAATCTTGGGGAGCTTGTCTGCACCCCGATGCGTGGCTGGTGTTGCTCTTGCAGCCCGGCTACTGCATGCGGGGCACACAGCAGGGCACACAGCAGCGCCGTGCAGCCACCCTGGGAAGGCAGCCCTGGTGCAGACATGAGCTGGCAGCTGGGTTCAGCTCCACTGCTCCTGATGTTCCTGAGCATCACTAAATGCTGCGAGGGTGGGGGGACCAGGCCAGGGCTGAGTGTCATGGAGGACAGAGATCCCACAGCCTCTCTGGGCTCCTGTGATATTTTACCACATGCACAGGGGAAAAAGGTTTCCTCATATCTAGATGGAATTTCCCTTGATGCAGCTTGCATTGGGTGCCTGTCTTGGTTTCGCTGTACACCTCCCGAAAGAGCCTGGCTCCCTTTTCCTGTAACTCCACCTAAATAGCTGCAGGCAGTCAGGAGTTCACCCCAGAGCCTCCCCTTCCCAGGCCCGACAGGCTGGTGATCTTAAACCACAGTTCCTCCCACTGCCCCAGATCAGTGATGGGAAAACCCATGACTGAGATGCTCTGCATCACAGGGGACCCCAGCTGCAGGTGGCGGGGGCCTCCTCCCAGGCTGCATCCCTCATGAAGAGAGGAGCTGCCTCAGCCTCGGCAGGACACGGGCTGTGGGGTCCATCCATGCCCCTTGCCCAAGACCTCAGCCAGAGGCAGTGGGGAGCAGGAGCAGAGACGGCAGCTCTCAGTCCTCGCAGGTCCCCACTGTGCCTCTGCGGGGGATTCTGGGACAGCCCCTGTCTGTCACATCTTCCCCAGACAGGTCCCCCGGGGCCTCCCTGCGCTCCTGGGTGCCTCCACCCACACACTGCCTTCAGATGCTGACTCAGCTCCGGCAGCGCCCGAGCTGGGGCCTCCATCGGAAAACCTGTGATGCCACCAGCGCCCCAAGGAGCCCCGGGGCGTGATGGAAACAGGCAGCCTCCCCCATGGGCAACAGCATCCCAGCCTGCTCCTTCCTAGGCCATGTTTGCTGATGGGCAGTGGGTTTGTGTGTGCTTCCCGTACAAAAGCTGGAAACCCAAGAAAAAAACCAGGCAGATCTGTATTGTTTCCTCTTTCTCTTCAGGCAGGTTTTCTCAGTTTTTCTGCAAAAAAAAAAAAAAAAGGGGAGTTAATTCATCTCCAGTACCCTGGGGTGAAAGGGGATGTGCTGGGAAGAACGGACTGTTTGCCAGAGGTGCTCATGCAAAACCTTCAGCATATTCAGGAGCACAGTGAGCATCAGTGGCAAGAACCCTGAGCTGAGTGGGGGGAAACTGAGGCACAGAGCAAGGGATGGTCACAGAGTCACCCTGTGTGTGGTGTGAGCAAGCGAAGGGCAGCAGGATCTGCTCTTGAGGGGCTCTTGCAACACTGCTGCTTCAGACTCTTGGAAGCTGTGGGTTTGCAGCCACCTCTGCCAGCTCCCACGCCCGTGGGGAGGGAGAGATGCCAAGCATCCTCCCCCGACCCGTTTCGGGTGACAGAGAGACGTGTTCTCGTCACGGCCATCAGAGAGCAGCACCGCTGTGGCGCCTTGCCTGACCACCACTGCACACCCAGCACAGCCAGGCCACCCCGCGGCACCAGAGCTCCCAGGATGGGCTGCCCGGGCACCGAGGGGCAAGGATGGTGAATCCCACCATCCCTGCATCTTCTGCTGTTCCCTGTGAGCCCAGCGCCCCACCTGGGGTGAGCTGTGACCCCCTTTGCCTGGGCCCTGGCACAGAGTGAAAGGCTCTTGGGGAGTGTCTGCCTGCATCCTTGTCGCAAGGGAGGGCAGGTCAGGGCCCATAGGGGCTTTAAAATCCCTCCCTGGGCCACAGCTTTTCCGTGGGAAGGAGGTGTGAGGTCCCCAGAAGGTCTCGTGTGACACACACTGGTAACAGCTGTGAGGGGAAACACCCTCTAAGCAGGCGCTGTGTGTGTGTGTATTTACGGATGTGCATGGGGAGGGAGCTCTGCATGTCTGTGGGATCTCCGTGTGACCGTAGGGGAACCCTAAATCAAGGGGAGGTTGCCGGTGTCTCTGTCTGTAGGAGGGAGATGCATCTCTTGGGGGGACCCTGTGCTGGGGGCGGTGTCACTGTGCGCACGGGAGGGCCCCAGTACGGTGGAGCAGCGAGACGCTGACTGGGCTTCACCCGAATGTCACAGCCGGCAATGGGGCACCCTGCACCCCTGGAACGCCAGAGCCCCGCCCGCTTCCCCGTGATGCGGCCCCTTTAAGGGCGGTGCGGGGCCGCCCGGGGGCGGGGCTCTGCGGGTGA
>WEIT01016988.1:205-38121 GCA_013389985.1 Dryoscopus gambensis | reverse complement strand
GGCGGCTATCGGAGCCGCATCGGTTTCGGGGCGCCCCGCGGGTGTGCGTGGGCCGGTGGGTGCCCCGGTTCCCAGGGGTGCCGGCCCGCACCGCTCCGCCGCACGCAACTTTTCCTCCGGCTGACAGCAGCGTGTGTAGGAGGAGGTGCCGGTTCCCAGCCCGGCCCGAGCGGGCTCGGCGGCTGAGTGTGCAGATTGGAGGGTGACATCACGGCAGGAAAAACCTGTCTCCATGGGGCTGCCTTTCGATGGCCTCCGGTCCCCGGGCTTCCTGCCCTGCACAGGACTTTTCAGGTTGATCTATCATGTGGAAAGATGCAAAGTCCAGCCATAGTGGGAGGAAAAATGCCCTGGAGGTTTTACAAGAAATGGGTGAAGAAAATGCCTGGTTGAGAGCATCATAGTTCAGATCTTAGTGGGCGACGCAGCAGGAGGGAGCGTGTGACGCTTGCCGGGCTGTGCTGCCAGGGAAGGGAGGAGGAGGAGGCTTGTAAGCAGGCAGGGGTAAGGAGCTGTCTCTCACCCATCCGTAACCACCTCTTCCCTTGCAGGGTGGGTTTGCACGATGCTATGAAATGACAGACCTCTCCAGCAACAAAACCTATGCCGTGAAGGTCATTCCTCACAGCCGGGTGGCCAAACCCCACCAGCGGGAGAAGGTGGGTGCCATGGGGCTGGTGGGGTGCTGGGCTGGTGGGGGGCAGCAGGGGGCTGTGCTCACCTGACACTGCTGCTCTCTTTCAGATCACCAATGAGATTGAGCTACATCGGGACTTGCACCATAAGCACATCGTCAAGTTCTCCCACTACTTTGAGGACTCAGAGAGCATCTACATCTTCCTGGAGCACTGCAGTAGGAAGGTCAGTGCTGCTGTGGCCTCCTTGGCAAAGGATCTAAACAGCCATAGCTGGTTGGAGCCGGCCTTACCGAGGTGTTTTGTCAGCACTCCCCTTCTCCTGAGCTGTCAGCTGTCACACCCTCTGAGCTCACCGTAAGCTGTGTGGCTTTGCACGGCACTGGGCACTCCATCAGCTGTCCGTGTTTCTTGGACTGCCTGCTCGTGGTGGGGCCACCATAAATCCAGTGGTTCCCACGACTCTGCTGAGCAGCCTCAACCTCGTGTGGGGAGTCTGCTGAGGTCACGGCTGTGAAAGAAGGATTATTTGTGAATGTGCAACTTCTGGAAGAACTGGCTTTGACCCTGCCTAGCCTGTGCCTAGTCAGCAGGGCTGCCTGTTCTCCCTGCTTGCAATCACAAGCTGCCTTCTCTCCCTTTGCAGTCCCTGGCCCACATCTGGAAGGCCCGCCATACTCTACTGGAGCCCGAAGTGCGCTATTACCTCAAACAGATCATCTCAGGCTTGAAATACCTTCACCTCAAGGGCATCCTGCACAGAGACCTCAAGCTTGGTGAGTGCTGTGGTTGGCACATGGTGTTGTGTGGGGAGCAAGCTGTCCCCAAGGGACTTGTGGTGACGCATCACACTTGACTTGCAGGCAACTTCTTCATCAATGAAAACATGGAGCTGAAGGTGGGGGACTTTGGGCTGGCTGCTTGCCAGGACGTCTCTGACCAGAAGAAAAAGTAAGTTTGAGATTTTCCTATTCCAGAACCCTCCAGGGTTTTACTCTTCTTCCTCCTGTGGCTTCCCAGGAGAGTGGAGGAAAAGGGGTCCCTCCCGGTCTTGGGAGAGGAAGCCTTAGAGCCCCTTCCTGGGGTGAGGGAGAGATTCCTGCTCCAGCTGCAGGCAAGGCGAGGGGGTTGGGGGCTTTGTGGCTCCTCCAGGAGTGAGCTTGCAGCCGTCAGGGAGAACAATGTGCTGACTACTGCTATTGTGCCTGCCCGGCTGCCGTGCCGGCTGCACAGGCTGGGACACAAAGACTCTGTTCCTCCTCAGCTCTGGGACAGGCTCTTCCCAACAGCTCCCCAAGAGCAGCTGCTCCTGACTCCCATGAGCTGGAGAGGAGGGAGTCTGTATGGGACTCCTTGTAGATGGAGGGGAGGCTTTGGGCTACAAAGAGCGAAATGGAGTGGGGAGGATGAGGCTGTAAGCTAAATCCCAGGGCTTGGAGCAGGGGGGGCTGGCTGTGAGGGGATGCAGAGCATGCTGTGATCTGGTGCTCTGCCCCACAGGACAATATGTGGGACCCCCAACTATCTGGCCCCAGAAGTGCTGCTGAGACAGGGCCATGGGCCAGAGTCGGACGTGTGGTCTCTGGGTTGTGTCATGTAAGTCTGCGCTGCTGTGTGGGGAGGGGTCCAGGCACCCTGCCTGGGGTGGAGGGCGGCTGCTCTGTGGGCAGCCCGATGAGGAAGTTTTCTTGTGCTTTGCCTCGTGGCTCTGCAGTGGTTGCTGAGAGGCAGGGGGAGGGGAGTGAGTGGCTGGATCCTGCCCAGCCCCGCGTTGGAGCAGGTGTTGCCTGTAGCCACCCTGGGGTGCTGTGGGGACTGTGCAAGCAGGACCTGCGCGGGGCGGGTGTGCTCATGCCGCGCTCAGCTCTGGTTCAAAGCAGGCTTGACCGCACTCTGAACCTGATAAACAACGGAAAATCTCCGTGGCTGCCGTGCTGTTTGCTCAGCGAGCAGTCGCTGTTTGGGCACATCTAGCCCTCACCCAGCCACTGCCCACAAGCTTCCTGCTCCATTTTCCACCCTGGTGGCCGCACGGGTGGGAGCAGCGGTAGCAGCGGGTGGCCTTTGCCTGCCAGCTCTTTGTCCTTCCTCAAGGCTCCTTGCCTGTTGCTCTAAACAGTTGCTAGGAGGAAGCGTGGCCGGATGTGAGCATGGCTGTCCGGGCTGGAAGTGGTGCTCTCAGCCAGGTGTGGCCAGCCAAATGCCAATAACTTCCTTGCTTTAAGTGCTGCTGAGTCACAAGCCTGGTGGGGATCTGACAGTGGCATGCATGTCCCCTCCCAGGTACACCCTGCTGTGTGGGAACCCTCCCTTCGAGACCTCTGACCTCAAGGAGACCTACAGGTGTATCAAGCAGGTGGAATACACCCTCCCGGTCTTCCTCTCCCTGCCCGCCAAGCACCTCATCGCTGGCATCCTCAGACGCAACCCCCAGGACCGCCTCACCCTCGAGGAGATTTTGGACCACGAGTTCTTCAAGGTGAGTGGGTGGGGGCCTTGGTCAAAGGACCCTGCTCCAAGTGGGATGAGGCTTTTTGGGCTGTGCAGGGTGCTGTCCTTGTCCTGTCCTAAGTCTGAGCCCTTCAAAGGGAGCAGCCGCTGTCCTGTCCAAATGCCAGCCAGAGGAACTGAGGGATCTGGTGTGCTTCTGCTGCCTTGTTGCTATAGCAAGGGGTTGTTTCCTGTACTGATGCCAGTCATGGTTCCGAGGCTTGACGGAAACACAAGCTGGCTGTCAGGAGGGATGTGAATGACTGTGGTCAGCCCAGGGCAGCTGCTCTGCCTGAAGCACGTGGCCTATGGAAACCAAACCTCTCCCTTGACCTCTCTGCAGGGCTACACGCCTGAGAAGCTCCCTCCCAGCAGCTGCGTGATGGCTCCAGAGCTGAGTCCCCCAAATCCTGCAAAGACTCTGTTTGCTAAAGTCACCAAGACACTCTTTGGGAAGAAGAAACCTAAGGGTGAGTTTGTGCCTTGCCAAGGAGCCTCTGGGTAACCCTTTCTTCAGAAAGAATTGGATCCTGTCTTCTGGAGAGACCTCCTGATGAGTCTCTCTGGACCCCTTGCCTGGGGACAGCACAAGTTGGGTGTGCCCCTGCCTTTCTTGTGCTGGTGGCCTGGCAGGGGTGTGTGCCTGGAGAGCGGATGCTGTGCCGCAACCCATGGGGCAGTTCCTCCTGGAAGCCCTGTGTTGCATGAGAACTGGGAAGTGAAAGTGGGAGGCAGCTTCTGACACCCTCCTTGCCTCCATGGGCATGGGAATAGATAAGGGAGAGCTGAGCTACTGGAAGGGGTGGCCTGGATGTCCCCAACCTCTGTGCTCAGCAGTGTGCTTATCTCTTGCTCTCTCCTCAGCCAAGAAGGGCTCTTCAGAGGAGAGGGATGACATCTCCAAGCTGGTTACTGGGCTGATGAAGTCCTCAATCTGTCGCCAGATGAGCTATAAAACTGTGGAAGGGAACGAGGTGAGAACATCTCCGAGGCCATGCACGCCTTTCTTTGGGGGAGCAGGCAGGACTGTGATAAAGCCAGGTCTCTCTGCAGGCCACTCCTGTATCGTGCCGCAGTGCCAGCTCCAGCCCCGTGGAGACGGTGGTGGAGGAGACATCTCACAAGTCTGCGTCCCCCTCCATCCGGGGAACGATGGCCAGCAGCTGTGAAGGTGAGCAATACCTGCCCTGGCCACCCCAGCCTGCCCCAAGCTTCCTGTCGTGCCTGAGCTGATAGCGGGGCCGGCTGACTCAGCCTGCCATCTTCTGCCCGCAGCCTTTGAAGATTGCGTCACCGCCTCTGCCATCATCGAGTCAGCTGTCCGGCTCCTTCGGGCCTGCCTCTCCTCCATGCCTCCAGGTAAACTGGTTGGACTGCTCTGGGATGGCACAGGGTGCTGTGCATCCCCTTCCTCGTGGGATGAAGGCATGGCTGCTATTTGGGCTGCAAATAGCACCCTAAATGGTGCCAGAGCCTGCTGTAGGGATCTGCTTCCCCTGGGGAGGTGAGAGGGACAGGGACTGGCTGGCTGCTCTGCTCACCTCCTCTCTTCTCCAACAGCGGAGAAAAACCCAGCTTCCCTGGCCCGCCATGAGCACTTTGTGTGGGTGAGCAAGTGGGTGGATTATTCCAACAAGTACGGCTTTGGCTACCAGCTCTCCAACCGCAGCATCGGGGTGCTCTTCAACAACGGCACGCACATGACACTTTCCCCCAACCACAGGTGAGCAGCAGGAATGGGGCTGATCTCTGTCTCTGGGGAAGCCCCTTGGGTGGGAAGGGGAGTCTGTGCCAGGGTGGACATCCCCAGAACTTGTGCTGTGCTCCCTCCAGGACTGTACATTACAACCCGACCAACAGCAAACACCTGGTGTTCTCTGTGGCCGCCATCCCTGAGCAGCTGCAGGGACAGATGAGTGTCTTGCGCTACTTTGCGTCCTACATGGAGCAGCATCTCATGAAGGTGGGTACTGGGGCCCAGGCCTGGACACTGGGTCATGGCTTGACCATGCCGCGTGGGCTGGTTGGACTCCCTGCTTGCAGGCTGTGGCCAGGGGGACACTGAGTTGTGCCCTGGGAGTGGGGACCCCACTGAGGGGGTACCCAGCTTTGGTGTTGTGTGTGCTGGTGGCAGTGCCCCTGTGTGTGGGACCAGCAGCTTATGCAGACCCTTCTCTCAAAGGGAGGTGACCTGCCCAGCATAGATGACCTTGGGCAGCCAGCCCTGCTCCTCCTGCAGTGGGTGAAGACTGACCAAGCCTTGTTCATGCTCTTCAGCAGTGGTACCCTCCAGGTATGTGTGGGGCACAGTGGAGATGCCCAGATCCTTGTGAAGCAGAGGCCAGATGGGGGTCTTCTGGCCTGAGTTGGATCATGTCTGCCACAGCCCAAATGCAAAATCCAGCTGTGAAAACAGCTGTGGGTGCAGGATGCTGCTCCCGTGCCTGGAGCTGCTGGTTGCAGCTTCCCCAGCCCATGAGGTACTTTGGTTGGATGCTTCTGTCTGCCCGTGTGCTAGGGCTGGCTCATTCCTGCCATGGGGCATGGGCAGGGATGCTCCTGGGCAGGTTGGGGAGGAGGAACGGGTTGAGGCAGGAAACGTGGCTCCATCCTGGCTCCCAGCATGCTGTGGGAAGCATGGGTTAAACCAAGCCCAACCTGTCTCCTAGGTGAATTTCTACAACGACCACACCAAGGTGATCATTAGCAAGCCTGACCACTCCTGCCTTGTCACCTACATCAACCGGGAGCGCAACTCCTACACCTACAAGCTGTGCAGCATCCAGGAGCTGGGCTGCTCTCCTGAGCTCCACCACCGCCTCAGATACATCCTCAAGCTTCTCCAAGAATGGGCTGAGGCCTAGCCTGGGACCTTGGGGGACTCTGTCTGGACATAGAGGTTTCCCCCTGCCCTCCCGTGGGATGGGAGGTATGATGTGGTGCTGGTTACCCACTGGGCACCCCCTATCCTGGTGCTCAGCTGGACTCTGGACTAAGACATGTGGATGTGGTTACAGCAGCAGGTCTGGATATCCTTGCTGCTCCCTGGCTCTGGGCAATCACTGTCTTCCCACTGGCAGCTCCTGCTCTAGTGGTGCTGGTCTTGATGCAATGGACTGGGGTGTTACAGGGAGGTGGTGTTGGGTCACTGTCCTGCAGCCAGATTTGGGGCTGGCTGGGTCTTCTTTGGGGGCTGGCAACTGCCTGTGGTGGGGGCTCAGGCTGCCTTGCCCCAGTTGATGCATCAGTTGCACAGAGCCTCTGCATGGCCTGGAGACGGCTGGCACAGCCTTGATCTCAAACTTTGGGTGCTGTAGGGTAGGAAAAACCCCTTCCCAGAGGTGAACAGGGGTGAAGGGTGCTGCCTGTCCTGCCAGGGGCTCCATGGGCTGGTGTGTGCCACTCCACAACTGCTACACTAAGGAGGAGGCTGTGCTGGGCCTAACTGTGCCCTGTCTCTTCCCAAATTGTGAATTGTCTGGTACAACCTGAGGTTTCATAAAGGGTGGGGGGATGGGATCGGAGGACTTGCCTGGAGAAGCCCTCATTTTGTTGGGACCCAGGCTTGTTTCTTATTTCAAGGCAGTCTCTGCCATGTGGGACTATTTATGTATCTTATTTATATGGAATTATTTATTTTCCTGTTGGTCTGTCCATGTGCAGTTCCCATCTCCCTGACTCGCCTCAATAAAAACTTGTTTGTGTAAGGGCAAACTGTGTCTGCCTTGTTTGAAGCTGGAGTCACAGAAGGGCTTCAGCCTCATTCTTGCTCCAGAGCTGCTTCTGCCTGTCAGGGATGACCCTTCTTGCCACTGACTGTTGCTGGGGGACAAGATCAGGGAGGCAGGATGGGTGTGAGGACCCCACGTGGTCCCTGCACTGCTTTCATGGGACTGGCACAAAGGACAGAGTTAGCTCTTGCTGGTGGAGCCCTGGAGCTGCCTCAACTGCTTGCTGCTGCCAAACTCATTTCCCAGTCCTTTCTGCACTTGGACCCAACCCAGCTGCTCTCCTGATTCCTCTAAGCTGCAGAAGGCAGGAGCTATGACCCAGGTGGTAGAGGGGTTGCCTAGATCCTTTCGCTGACATCTTGTGTGATGGGATATGAGCTGGGCATGAAGCCAGGAAAGAGCTCTGTGAGCTTGCTTTGAAGGTGATCTGTGTAATCAATCTGCCTGGGAGCAGCTTGTGCTGTGAGAAGCAGGCTGGGCTGCTCCAACAGCCTTGGGCAGTTGCCTGTTCCAGGGAAATCCAGCCTGTTGTTGTGTTTGCTGCCGCTTGGATCTTTTTGCCAACCAGAGTAGTGGGAACTGCAGCGTGGGTGTGAGCTGAGGCTGGAGTGAGCATCCATGTCTTGCTCCCTGCACACACCCTGGCCCAAGACTCTGGGTAGGACACACAGCTGGACAAAACCTCTTTATTTGAGCTGCTCTCTCCCTACAGCTCTCCAAGCCTGGAGAGGTATGTGCTACTCAAAGTAGACCCCGTGCACTGTGGCCACAGCAAAGAGGGAGGCATTGGAGAAGGTGGCAGAGGCAAAGCTGTCAGTCTCAGGGTCCCATAGTCCCCGGCTGGCCACCACCAGGCTCTGCTGGCCCTGCTGGCCCAGCACCACGTGGCAGACCAGCTTGTAGCGGGGTGGCACCACCTCCTTGGCCCAGCTCTGCAGCAGCCCAGTCAGGCTCTGGGCTAGTGCGGCACTGCCCTGGGGACTGTATTCAGTGGTCCCCAAGGCACTGGCCAGGGTGCCCTCCAGCACCCGCTGCACCCGCTCCGCATTGAACTTGCAGCCTTTGTCTGGCCCCATCCTGTAAGTGTTTTCGGGGCGGGGCTTGAGGATGGGTTGGAAAACTGGGAGCCCAGTGAAGCTAACACGTCTGTGGAGCATCCAGGGCCCGATGGAAGGACGCCTGCTCCCCGGGGCCATCCCGAATGAGCTACGGCGGCTGAGGATGGAGTTGCGGCGGGAGAGCAGTGGGGGTGGTTTGCCGTCCTCGGTGCTCCGGGCTGGGGCTGGGGGCTGGGAGCCACGGCGTGTAGTGCGGAGCGAAGGGGCTTCACTGTTGTCTGCAGCCAGCACCTGGGCTAGCAGGGCCATCTCTGGGAAGGGCTGCTCAGCCATAGGGGTGGCCTGCGAAGGAGATGTACCTGAGTGAGGCGTGAGGCAAGTGTCCTGTAGCCTCTCCATCCCCCCCGCCTCTGCCAATCCCATGCCTCCTGGCATGTGAGCCTCTGTGAGGCAACATGCAGAGGGGCTGGGAGATCAACGGCAGCTGTCTTCCCTTCTCCAGGGCCTCCACGCCCAGCAGACATGGCCAGCTGAGCTAGTGCAGCAATGCGTGAGCCACACAGCCCTCTGTTCTCCCATCCCCAGCCTTTCCCCTGGCACAGGTGAGGGGCTCCTTCCCCAGTGTTCCTGTCTGCATCTGATCCCACACTTACCCTTAGTCCCACTCCTGTCCTTTCAGAGTAAACCCCAGGGACTTGTCTCTGGTGGATGTCACTGCCCAGGACCAATCTTCGTCTTGCAAGTTGCTGTGAGCAGGGCCAAACCGGTTGTGCTCCTGGAACAAACCTGTTGTCTGTTCACCTGGGAGGTGAAGTGTTGCTATGTGACACTGTAGGTCTCCACGGCTGTTCTGGGGCATGGTTTCTGTAACTCCTTGTTTCCTGGTCTTTCCTGGTCCCTGGACAGCCCTAATCACCTTCAGTCTAGTCCTCTCTGCATTTACAGCTGTGCCAGCACAGGGACATGGTTATTCCAGGCATGTGCCCTTCAACCTCAGCTCCCTGCCAGCCCTGAAAAATGCAGGCTGGTGTTGGATATGCAAGAGAAGAGCAGGGGCTGGAGAATAGCCACTGTGGGCGCTACTTTGTGCTCTAACTGTGGGATGCACTGGGGCTGGGACCTCCAATAGGTTGATTTTGCTCAAATGCTTGCATCCTTTGGGTACTTATGCCCCACTGCACCAAGGGACAGTGTGGGTGGGTGGGCAGCGATTGAATCATATAATCAGAGTGGGTTGTGTTAAAGATCATCTAGTTCTTAATCACCTGCAATGGGCAGGGATGCCACCCCTAGACCAGATTGCTCAGGGCCCTATCCAACCCAGCCCTGAACACTTCCAGGGACTGGATGGAGCACAGGCCTGCCATGTGCCAGGGACCCTGCTGCTGTAATGCCTGTGGGGGGAGCAGGTCCCTGGGGGCTCCTGTCCCTGGCTGGGGTTTCTCTCTGCCAGTGGAGCCCAGCCCAGCTGGTACGACACGGCTGCTCCATCAATGTGCCTTTGTCTGGCCCGGCTGCTGAGCTATTTGAGGAAAGTGGAGACGGCTTTTGTGTGTCTATCTCCCGTCAGAGGTATTTATAGCCTGCCTCTGACTAGCGCTGCCAAGCGCACTGCCAGCTGGACCCCATTCCCTTGGGGTGCTGCCTCAGCTCTGGGCCCCATTCCTGCCTCTCCCTCACACCACCCACTGACAAGCAAGGGTGGATCCCTCCATGGGCAATCCCCTCCTTGGGCTGCCTGAGGCCAGCCAAGGGCTGGAGAACAGGGACGAGGCATCCCCTGGCACAGCACTTGGTCTGGGCTTAGGTGAGCAACCTGATCTAGTGGGTGGCATCCCTGCCCGTGGCAGGGGGGTTGGAACGGGATGGTCCCTTCCCACCCAAGCCTTTCTATGAGGCTGGTGATGCTTTTCTCTGCCTGCACTCACCTGTGCCCTAAGCAGACATGAGAGCTGCAGGGCTCTGGCCTGGAATATCGCAGGAGAGAAGGCTTCCCCCATTTCAGGGGACAAATCTCCCTGCTCGGCTCCAGCTGGCTCCAGTGCTGCTGCTGGGGACCCGGCCATGCCCAGGGGCTTCCCATGGGGGCTGTGCAGGTGGAGGTGAGGGCGATCTCCGCGCGTGTGCTGCCTTTTCCAAAATCCCAGCTGCCTGCCTCTCTTCACCCCTATCTCTTTGCTCTGCAGCAAAGCCACCAGCTTGGGGCCCATGTCCCCGTGCCAGGGGTGCCAGAGCCAAGCCACGAAACACGGGAAGGAATTCCACTCGCAGCAAGACGCAGCCCCGCTTCTCCACCCGAGACGGAGCCGCCTCGGCAGCAAGGCTGTGCTCCACGCCTCGCTGTCCCATCGCTCCCTCCCACTGCTCCCCCGGCAGCCCGGCCTCCAGCCCCAGCGCTGCCTGCCAGGTTTCCCTGGCAATAGGCCGTGCCGTACGACGCAGCGTGCTGGCTCCCTCCCCGCGGCCTCCCTCCCCAGGCTGGCAGGCCTCCCGACAGCCGCCGGATTCCCTCCCGCTATCCTCCGGCCTCGTCCCGCCTGCCCGCACCGCCTTCCGCCGCCGCGCTCCCTGAGGCCGCCCATGGCCGGACCCTGCTCGGCGCGGCTGCAGGGCGACGTGGCCGCCTTCAGCGCTGCCCTGCGCACCCTGGTCAACAACCCCCAGTTCAGGTGAGGGCCCGGGGCGTGCTGCCTCCCCCCAGCCACGCCGAAAGCCCCGGCGGCTACTCCGTGCTGTTTTCCCGCAGCTCCGAGCCCTCCCTGCTGGGGGGATTGGGGCCCGCAGGCAGCTCGGGGAGCCCCGGGCAGCTCGTGGGGCCGACGTGGCTTGTGCAGCACTCCCCACACCCCCCCCTGACATCAGGAGTCCAGGGCTGCTGAGGCGTAGCCCACCCTGGACAGCCATCATCAATCAGGAGGAGGGAGAGTTCCCGGGTGTGCCCAGACCCCCCCTGTCCCTAGGCATGGTGCCAACAGGGTAAGGCAGTATCCCAGGATACATCCTGTGCTGGGGCTCCTCCCCTCGCCGGGAACGGGGGTACTGCATCCACTGAGCTCCCCAGGGGCAGCTTCCTCCCTGCTCAGTTCCTCTCCCACCCAGCTTCATTGGTGCTTTACTCCTCCAACCTCCCTGGAGGGCATTTGCCAGCCTGGCCGTCCCTCCTCCCAGGGTTTGGCATTCCTGCCACCTCTTGCCAGAGCAGGGAGCAGAGGTGGAGATGCTGCCTTGCCTTCCCTCACTATGTCCTGCCTGGCTGTGGTCCTCTTCACCCACTTCCTGCTGAGGCCTGGCCAGCCTATCTAAGGAACACCAGAGCTATCTAAGGAAATCCCCATTCCTGCTGAAATTTTTGGCCACCCAGAAGAGAAATTCCAGTGAAAACTCCCCAGCCACAGCAGCAGGCAGCGGGGGAGTGGCTGACAGTACCTGGTCATTCTCAGTGTACATCCTGCTGCTCGCATCTTGCAACTTGCACCCCTTATCCAGCATCCTGCAATCTGCATCCTGCAACCTGAAATCTGTCCTCTGCATCCGTCTACTTCATCCCACATTCTTCATGCTTTTTCCTACAGCCTGTACCTCACAGCCTGCACTCTGTAGCCTTTATTCTGCATCCCACATCCTGCAGCCTTCATCCCGCATCCATCCTGCAGCCTGTGTCCTGCATCCCAGACCTTGCATGTCATAATCCCAGTTGGCATCCCACATCTCACAGCCTGTTACCTGCATTCTTCTTGCCCCTTTTGGCCTGTGGACCTCAACCACAGAACAGTTTATCATGGTTCCCTTTGCACTAGCAGTCACAGAGGACCTGTCAGGCTCTGCTCACACCCCTTGTCCTGCCCCAGCTGTGTGTCTCCTGATAGACCCTTGGGATGACCCAGGTGTCCTTCCTTCTGGTGGGCACATCCACCTCCCTGTGGGGCACTCTGAGGGTCAGGCAATGGATTTGTGCATGTCCTCATGGCAGCTGGAGTTTGGGTGGCATCTTCTGTTCATTGGCCTGCTGGGATGGAGGAAGGAGCAAGGGGATGGATGGGCCATGGCCACAGGTGGGCACAGGCTGGAGACTCTCTGTCCTTTGCCTGCTCCCTTTCCCAAGATCTTGCCCCCCTTTCCTGGGACCATGGAGCTGGGGAACCCTTTTAGGGAGGGGAGGGTTATGGGGGATCAGGGCAATAGGATGGTCCCTGTGCCCCAGTGCGTGCCACAGGCTGCAGTGTTGGGCCAGTGACAGCCCTGCTGGCAGCTATGCCAGAGGCTTCGAATCCCTGAGACGATGAGTCAGTTCCCATGAGTCAGGGAGGCTGATCCTGGTGACAGCCACGCTTTCCTTGGCTCTGCTGTGCCAAAAGTGAAAGTCACTCTCTCCAGCTGTCCTGGGCCTTTCTCTGCGCTGCTCAGTGCCAGCACCCTGGGCTCTCTGTGCCAGCACCCAGGGGTCCCCGTGCTTGCCAGAGGACCTGTCTTGCTCACCTCACCTGTAGCATTTGAATAGCTGGAAAGAGCCACCACCAAGGTCCCCTCTGTGCCCCTCTTGGGACAAACCCCTGGGTTAAAATTAAAGGGTACTGCCCCACTGTGACAGGCACTCAGCAGGTCCCTTCCTGTGTGCCCTGTCCCAGCCCAGGGCAGGCTGTGCCCTTGTTTTCCAGGCACCATGTCCCTCACGGTCCCCTCTCCCCTGCAGTGATGTGATGTTTGTGGTGGGCCGGGAGCAGCAGCAGGTGTTTGCACACCGCTGTGTGCTGGCCTGCCGCTGTCAGGCGTTCCGTGGGATGCTCGGCCAGGTGCCAGTGGGCAGCCAGGACTCCTCTAGCAGCGTCCCACCCCGAGGCCCCTTCATCCTGGGCAACGTGCAGCCTGAGGTCTTCCTGGCCGTTATCGAGTTCCTCTACACGAACACTGTCACCCTCAACAGTCACATTGTGAGTGGGGATGGGGCTGGAGGGGATGATGGATGTGGGAGGGACAAGAGGGGGATGCAGGGGAAGGGGGTGCTTTGCAGCTCTGGGTGTGCCAAAGTTGGAGGAGATGGTCTGTGTGATGCTCTCTGGCTGGCTAACAGTACAGTGAATGTGTGGGGTCTCCACCCAGCACAGTGGGGTGTCCAGAACACCTTGTCCCGGCCTTGGGACATCTGGCTGTGCACACCCTGGATGGTGGGAATGGGGACACCACAGTAGGAGACCTGAATTTTTCTCCATGCAGCAGCTGTATCGCCCATGCCCCACTGGGGAGCTCCCATGGAGGCAGGAGCACACCTTCCCTTTACCCTGGGCTGCTGTGCCCGTCCATGCCCCTGCACGCTGATGCTCACAAGGTCCCTCTTGCCTGCAGGCGCTGGAGGTGCTGACCTCATCGGTGGAGTACGGCTTGCAGGACCTGTGCAAGGTACGGCCCTGTTTAGGCTGGGGGCAGTGGTCCCTGAGTGCCCCTGGTGCTGGGCAGCACCCCAGTATGATCCCTGCATGGCTGGTAGCTGGAGGTGCCTCTGAAGGCACCGTGGTGCATCACACAGGCTCGGCCCTGCTTCTCAATCCTGGAAGGTCTCCCCAGTGGGATCCCCCTTGAGGGGGTGCAGCAGCGGCTGGGAATCCCACAGGGGAATCCTGAGAAATCATGGGGAAGGACATGGGAGTTTCACATCTCTTGCACAGCAAAGGTCAGAAGGAAAGCCCCTGTGCCATCATCCACACGTGCTCTCTGGTCATCTGACGGGATGATGCAGTTAAAGAGAGCCCTGACCCTTGGGAGCAGTGAGCACCCCAGCTGTGGTGCTGCCGAGGAGATGCTGCTTTGGGTGGGAAGGTTTTGGGAAGGCAGCAGGGAGCAGAGAGGAAGGGTGGGAGTTGGACGGGGAGGGGACAGGGAGATGGAGCAGCTCGGTGTTGGGGAGCGCGGCCAGGCCACGTCATCAGCCTGATTCCTGAATTACAGCCTGGCTGAACGCGTGACTCGCGATCTCACACCCAGACTTCCCCTCCCTCCCCACTGTGCCTGGAAAGTACCTCAGAAGCTGAGGATTCATGGGCTCCTCTCTGCCAGGGCAGTGGGATGGGACCTGTGGGAACAAGCTCAGCAAAAACCCAGATGTGGCACAGAGCTATCAAACAGCTGTCTGGGCAGGGAGGGATACAAGGGGTGTAGCAGGAAGGGGGACCTGGTGCTCCCCTCACATGAGTCACACCCCACCCCCCAGCAAATGCATCCTGAGCGGGATGACCTGCATAGAGGAGGGGTAGAGGGGAAAGGGGCTGACCAAGGACAGCAGGGGAAACCCGTGGCGGTGTGCCCAGCTGCAGGGTGACCTCATATCCCTCCTGCCAATGACTCAGGGCCCTTCTGCCCCAAGTGCTAGCTCCTCCCTCCATGTCACATCCCCTTGGGTTTCCCAGGGACTCTGGTAGGCAGCTGAGATAGTCAGGAGAGAGGTCCCACTCACTGATAAACTTGCTGCTCTGGCTGCATCCATGTATGGGATGCAGCTGGAGATGCTGGTCCTCTAGCAGTCACAGCCAGAGCACAGCTGGCAAGCAGGGCTGGGGCAAAGCTGAGGTCCCCCAATGCCCTTCAGCTGGCACCAGGATTGTCCCCTGTGGCAGAACATGGATGGTATCTGTAAACAAGGTTGGGGGACCTGCCTGGGGCTATCAGATTGGCTGGGTTTGGTCACATCAGTCTTGGTCCCTGGCTCCATCATGGCCAAGCTGGCTGCCCACATCCACACTGCAGACCTCATCCCACAGGCCATTGCTTGTGAAACCCTGGGGGACTGGAGGTGCCTCATTCCATGTGCTGAAGGCTCAGGGGATCCTGAGAGTTGTGCGGGAGGATGGGCAGGGTTGTGTCCCCGCCTCTGCCCACCCTCTCCCTGTCTGCCTTCCAGCTCTGTGTCAAGTTCATCAAGGACACACTGAGTGTGGAGCAGGTCTGCGAGGCCCTGCAGGTAAGAGTGACACCAGTAGGGTCACAAAGGGTTAAAAATAACCGGTACAGTTTTGGGGCAGGAGCAGACTTGACCCTCCTGTTCTCAGCTGGACAGTGGGGCAGGATTTCCCATTCACCCTTGGCCCAGTAGCTGCCCTGCCAGCTCCCAGACCACTGGGATTGTACCAGGGATGCAAGGGACAGTGGGGCCTCCAGAGCCTGGCAGCCTTCACACTGCCCTGAGCAGGGCTGGCCAAAACTCCCCAGTGCCAGGGCTTTGTCATCATCTCTGTGAAACTGAGAGGGACTGGGTTTTGGGGAAACAGTCCCAAAACCCTCGCTGAGAGGCAAGGCAGCTAAAAATAGCCTTGGGAAAGTCCTAATGGCCCTGGCCATGCTACTTGGTGGGACCAAGGCTGCTCCCCTGAGAAGGGGGATTTGTTTCATCTCTCACGAGCTGAAACAGTCTTGGGGTGAGATGCCTGCCCCGAAACACAGAGCTCCAGCCAGATGTGATGCCAGACCACTGCGACATAAACAGAGCTAAAACTGGCCCAGAGGAAACAAAACAAGAAACCCCAAAACCCCAGAACAAAACAAACCTGAAGAAAACAGCTCGCCTTCCCTCCCCACTTACGTCAGCACTGGTCCCCTGCTGTGGTGCCAGAGGGGAGGCAATGTCCACCCTGCCTGTGCTGGTCCCACACATAGGGGCTGCTGTGGGGGGATAGGGATATGCCCTCCTGGTAATCAAATGGGCAGTGCCAGCCCTGGGACAAGCATTGCTCAGTAGAATGGGGAGAAAATGGGAGCAACCCCAAATTCTTGCTGCAGTGGAGGATGGCAGCTGTGGGTCAGGCTGGGGCTGGCACTAGGAGCATGGGGCACTTGTAGGGGGGCTTTAAGCTGACCCTGTGCCCACACAAGGAGCACTGGGGACTGGGGGTTTCACGTGCCTGCAGTGTGACCTTGTGAGAACACCACCAGTGCCTCTCCCCCACTGTGGGCTGGGTGGTGTCCCTGAACAGTGGTGGAAAATCACATGTCCTGCTGAGGGTGAGGCTGGGTGACCATTGCGGGCATTAGAGCCACCAAAACATTTGCTGTGGGGCAGGCCAGAGAAGGAGGGGACCTTGGTGCTCCTTCCTCCCCACACTCTCACCATGGTACCCAACCCAGAGGGATGTCTGCCTCACCTGTGTCTCTGGGAGTGCCTGTGTTTCTGTAGGGCTTTGGTGGGGAATCCCTCCTGCCCTGGACCCCTTTGCAAGTGTCTGTGTTGTCTCACAGGCTGCAGTGACCTATGGGCAGGCGGACCTCCAGCAGCACTGCCTGGCCTTCATCGAGGGCTGCACCGCGGTACGGCGGCAGGTGATGGGAGAGCATGGTGTGGGGTACCCCAGGGCATGGGGGAGCTTGGTGTGGGGTACCCCAGGGCATGGGGGAGCTTGGTGTGGCGTACCCCAGGGCATGGAGGGGGCACGTGGCATGGAGAACACTGCATGAGGCAAGGGAGCAGGGCCCTTAAGGATGGGATGTCTGCAGGCTGGAAGAGGAGCAAAGGGTATTTGGAGAGAAGATGCTGGGTGGCGGGCAGAGGCAGGCTGGGGGATACTGGAGTGCCAGAGGATTGGAGTTTGGGTTGGGGGGTGCTGGGGTGCCAGGCAGGGATGGCACCAAGATGTGCCTGATGGATGGGGGTGGTGGTTGTGTGGGGTCCTGGTTCCAGTGCCCAGTGTTGTGGTGTGCTGGCAGGCAGTGGTGCGGACACAGGGCTTCCGTGAGCTCTCCGACGTGGTGCTGGCGCGGGTGCTGCACAGTGACCGCCTGGCCGTGGACGAGCTGGACCTGGTACAGGCCGTGCGGGAGTGGGCACACGTCAGCTCGGTGAGTGTCATGCAGCAGGGACCACCCAGGGGTGCCTGGGCCCCCACCAGCCCAGGCTGGGAATGTAGGCACCCTATCCCTGAGCCCAGGGCTCTGTGATGCACACAGAAGCTGTGTCACTGCCCCCAGGCCCCTGCCTCCCCTGGTGCCCAGGACATCACCGGCCTCATCCCTTGCGTCCTGATGTCTGACAGGCTGTCCTGGAGCGTCCAGTGCCAGAGGTGGCTGCCCTGCCCGTGAGGGAGCTGCGTCTGCCCTTACTGGCACCCAGCGAACTGGTGACACTGGAGAGCTGCAACCAGCAGGACCTCCTCATCCCGGTGAGCTGCTGCCTGTTCTTACAGTCTCCTGACTGACCTCCAGAGACTGGAGAATGCTGCAGGATGGGCTGGGGAGGACCACGCTCTGGCCATACTGATGCCCCCATCCCTCTCCCCATGCCCACAGGTGGAGAACATCGCGGCAGCCTGGCGTGCCCACGCACTGAGGAAGGGCAGTGGGGTGCCCTCCCGCCTCTGCCGTCCCCGCCGGGGCACGCGGCCCCGCGACCATCACCGTCACCTCGAGCCACACGCCAAGTAGGGGCTGGCAACGAGTTTTGTCCAGCCCAACCGGGGGCTCTGCAGTGGGGCGGGGTGTGGGGGTGGGCACTGATGCTTCTGTGGCCAAGAGCATCGATAAGGTGCTTTGTCCCATGTCACAGCACTGGGGCCAGGGCAGAATGCCTGGAACACCCCAAAAAGTGATGCAGGGGCTGTGGGTAGGGTAGAGCTGGGCTATGCGACGGGTGCAAGGACACTGCAGGCGGCCCAGGCGGTGACCCAAGGGTGGCAGCGCTGCAGGGATCCCTGCGGGATGGGGACCCAAAAGGAGCTCCCCTTTCCCCGGGGCCGTGCTGCCCTCCCCCGGCAGCGGGGCCGTGCTGCAGCGGGAGAGAGCGCCAGCACCTGCCCGGGCAGGGGCGAGGGGACCCTGGGGCTTGGAATGGGGCAGGTAGGAGGGGACACACGGGCACGCACGGCTGCACCGACAGGCTCCCAGCCCCCGCGCCCCCCCGAGCCCTGCCAGCAGGCCACACACACGTAGGACAGGCTGCCAGCCCCCCATGTGCCACACACACTCTACACTCTGCAGTGTGCAGCCCCCCTTGCGCCCCCCATTGCGTGTGTGCACACAGAGCTGTGTCTGTCTCAAGCACATATTCCCCCCTTCCAGCTGCGTTCCCCAGGAGAAAGGGCCGGACGCAGCAGGTAATTTATATATAATATATATATTTACTCTTTAAAAATAAACCTTCGGTCCCCACTACCGCCTGTACAAACTACAAAAATAAACCTTTGCTCTTTTTGATATAAATAACTTAGATGGCGTGTTGGGGGGGGGGGCTGCCCGCCGTGCCCACGCCTGGCACGGGGACAGGGTCCCCAAGGCCGCCCCTGCTCAGCGGCAGTGTCGGGGGGCTGGGGGGCTGGGGCCGCAGGCACGGCAAACACCGCCGGAGTTAAAGTGCTGGGTAACGGCGCGGACGGTGCCCGGGGTGGGGATGGGGACACGGACAGGGGCTGGCTGCAGGGACAGCCCCGTTGCACGGGGACGTGGTGAGAAATACGGCTTCCCAGCAAGATGTGCCCGGTGGCACCGTGGGAGCCCACATCAGTCTGCACTGTCCTGTGCGTACTCAAGCCTGTGCCATCCCCTGGGCAGAGCACGAGTGTGACACGGGGGGCTGTGGTCATGGGGGCTTGGCACAGCAAGGACCACTCCAAGGATGTCCCCCTTCCAAAACCCCACCTGTGCATTGGGGAGCAACAGGATCCCTTTCTCTGCTGTGGCACATCTGTGATCTCCAGCCTTGCTATCCTTGCCGCTGGGGAAACTGAGGCACGGACTAGCATGCTGGAAGGGGTGAGCTGCCCATGGAGTGGGGGCATGAACCAGGCCTGTGCCCCCAGGTTCCTGCTGCCTCCAGTGGGCAAAGGGTCTGCCTGCTCCCTGCCTGCACCCTGGGCAGCCGGGCAAGGCTGTAGGCTGAGAAATAAATCTTTTAAAATAAGCTTAAAAATATATATCTCTCTATAGATAGTTTCCCTTTGCAATAAATAAAGGTGGGGGCGCCCACCCCAGGCCTCGCCCATGGCACGCCAGGGCATAGCTGGCTCTGGGGCTGCCCCCTTATCAGGACAGGGGGCATCAGGGCACCCTGTTGGGGTACCCCAGCTCATGGCCCGGGAGGGGTGGTCCCAGGAGGAGGTGATGGGGAGCAGGCAGTGACCCCACAAAGGGGGAGCTGGCATGGCACCGAGTCCACCTTGCCAGCAGCTCCAGAAACAGAGGGGGGAGTTAGTGCTTCCATTTCTGGGAGGCAACGAGCCCAGGGCAGGATAACCCCAAACCCTGGGCAACGGGACACGGCATCAACGGTACAGCCTCAGGTGAGGGACACACGGGCACGGCGTGGCCTGCACACAGCTTGCATAGAAGTGCCAGCCTGCCCTACCAAGCCCCGGTGCAGGGTGCAGGGGGGCCGGTCCTCCTTGGCCAAGACCGCTCCAGCAATTAGCAGCACGACGCGGGCAACCCCGCTCTGCACCCTCCTGTGCCTGCTGGGTGCTGGGGAGATGCTCTGCCCAGGAACCAGCAATCTGCAGGGAGAGAGATTCAGGAGGGTCACTTGGGTCCCTCCACACCCACCTCACACCCCCACGCTGCCACAGACCAGCCCGGGGTAGGGTGTCCCCAAGCTCACCTAGCGCCGGGCACCTGCCCCGTGGTGTCCCATGTTCTGCATCTCGAAGGTGTCAGGCACAGCAGTGCCGCTGGTGCTGGGCTCGTCCAGGCAGTCCCGCTCACTGCTAGCGAAGCCCTCGGGGCTGAAGCTGGGGTAGGAGCCAGGCAGTGTAGGGTGCAGGGCCACTGTCACCGACGCGGTGGCCGTGACAGTGGTGTAGCTGCCGGCAGGACCCTGCAGGTGGGTGCTGTAGGTGGGCAGGGCTGCGGGAGGGGCTGGCCGGGTCCCTGGCAGGCCAGGCTGTGGGTGCTCTCGGGGCAACGTGGTGCACGGCTCCCCAAAGGGCAGGGGGGCTGCAGGCTGAGGGCCAGAAGCCTCTTTCTTCCCCTGAACCTCCAGGCTGTCCTTGTAGGGCTTCAGCACCTGGAGAGGGAACGTGAAGCATGAGGGTCCCCAGTCATACTGAGCATCCCTCTGGCAACACCACCAGCCCCCGTCCCCCAGCTCTATCCATGACCCTCTCGCCGTGGATGCGGGGGAGCTGGCAATGCCACAATGGGCAGAGACACTCACAGTGATGCGGGGGAAGCTGGGGTCCTTGCCAGCCTCCAGTAGGATGTGTGCCGGGGCGGGGGGCACAATGAAGGGTCCCCGTGGGCTGCCCGGCCCCACGCTCTCCATGTAGTGCTCCGAGTCCAAGGGCTCAGGGAAGGTGGCGGGCCAGGCTGGAGCGCGCCGGACGTACATTCCCCCAGGGCCCAGGCATGGGGGTACCGACTCCGGTGAGGGTAGGCAGGGGCCATTATCCACCAGGGATGCCTGGGGAGAGAGGACAGGTCACAGGAGCCAGGGACAGAGGAGTGTGGAGAAGTAGGGAGTATGAGTTGATGTGAGGATGGGGGTGCGGGTGATAGCAGGTGAAGCAGGGATGGGATCAAATGGGTCAGGGAGGGATGAGGGAAATTGAGTTTGGGATGAGGCCAGAACAGGGTCAGGTAGGTATGGGGCAAGTAGGATATGGGTCAGAGAAAGGATGAGGTAAAGGAGGGATGGTACTTGGCAAGGGATGGACTGAGGTGGGTTCGAGATGAGGTTGGAACTGGACAAGGTAAAGATGAATAAAGGGTGAAAAGTGGGCAGGGAGAAGGGCAATGGGGGGTGGAGGGAGGTGGGTACAGGGTTGGGGAGGACCAGGGAGAGGTGGGATGCAGGGGTCCTGTACCTCAGGGGGTGGCCCGATGACAGAGAGCAGGACAGGCAGCAGCACCAGCCCATTGAGCAGCCCCAGCAGCGTCAGGATGGTCAGCACCGCAAAGAAATACCTGATGGGGCCAGAGGCACATGGGGTAAGTGGGCACAGCCATCATGAACCATGTCCTATCCCAAACATGGCTTCCCAGGCCACACACCCTGGCCCTGCCATGTCTTCCCAGCCTCCAGGCAAGACGGAATGGGAGTCTCCAGCAAGACATCCTCCTCAGCTGCCCCACATCCCCACGGCCAGGGAGGGGGGCTGCCCCACCCACCAGCCCCCACTGCCAAAGCTTTTGTAGGGCAGGAAGTGGCTGGTTTACCCTTCTTCAGTGCTCACCTCATGATGAAGTCAAACTCAGAACCAGCCAGCATGAGGACACCCAGGAGGGTGGAGACAGCACCATCCATCACAGGGGCAAAAGTGTGCTCCAGTGCTGCGGCTGAGCGCACGTTCCTGCTCCCCGCAGCTGTCAGGAAGCCCTGCATGGGATGGAAATGTCATGCAGGGCTGTCCCCATGTGCCACTCATGATGGGCCATCCACTGGCACGTGGCCAAGGGGATGAGGGTGCCAGGGAGTGGGAACTGGGATCGGCCTGTGCTCACCAGGGCCACGTGGACGGTAAACTCCACACCGATGCCCACCGAGGCGATGAGGATGACCACGGGGATGGCGCTCAGCTTGATGCCCATCAGCCCCATGATGCCAAACAATTCCACAGCCATCATGGCCAGGATGGAGACCTGGAGGGTGGGTGGGGTCAGTGGGGGATGGCTTTGACTGGCTGTCCCCTCTCCCTGGCAAGCCTGATCCTACTCCATACAGGGCAGCCTCACCTCACTGACCCTTTTCACTCTATTTGGGGTGTCTTTCTGTCCCATTTTCTGGGGGTAGCCCTCATCCTGCTCTGCATGGATATCATCAAACCACTGCCCACTACACACATTCCCTTCATAATGGGTTCCCTGATCCCTCCGTATGGGTCCCCCACCAACTGCCACCTCCATATGGGTGTTCCCCTCACACTCTTCTACCTGGATGTATCCAGGGCCCCCTGTTCCCTTCATCAGTGATTTAACTGATCCCTCCATACAGGAGTTTCCCACCCACTGCCACCCTTATATGGGCGTCCCTTCCCCTCAGGGTGCCCCTGGCCACTCCATCACCCAATTCTCATGAAGCAGGTACCCAGGGCCACTCAGCAGGAGGGGAGAAAGGCTGGGTGCCCCCGACCCCACCCATCAGGACCATCCCCATGCATCAGGGTGCGTACTCACGATGATGCCGGCAGTCCAGGGGTTGAGCAGCAGCAGGGCGCAGACAAGGAAGGTGCAGGCCAGCAGGATGCTGATGGCCAGCAGGAACCAGTGCCGCAGGCCAATGTACTGCTCCCAGAAGAGGAAGGGGTAGCCGCTGGGGTAGCTCAGCACGCCGTGGCGCTGGGCGGCCTCCCGGCAGATGGCCCGTACGCTCTCAATCGCCTCCACAAAGTCGGATGTGCGACGCAGCCCGCTCAGGTAGAAAGGGAACTGGGCGAACTCCAGTGGCTGGGCTGCTGGGACTGGTGAGGAAATCACGGGCAGTATGAGGGTACGGGCAGTATGGGTGTACAGGCAGCACAAGAGCACGAGTCACACCAGCCTGAGTGCGGCCTGGGCAGCCTGATGCCTGGCTGGGTACCACAGGTCTGAGGAGCGTGTAGGAACAGACTGGGGTCAAGGAGGAGGGCATTTCTCTGCCTGCAGGGTTTTTCTGCTGCAGTAGCAGCTTACTCTTTGCAGTGAGATGCTCATGGGCTGGGGCAGGGGTGTGTTGCTAAGGGCACAGGGAATGTACGGTGGGATGCTCAGGGTGTGGGGTGCGGGAGGACAAAGGTGAAGCAGGGGGAAGCAAGGCAGTTTAGCTGATGGGGTAAGGGATGTGGGGGGCTTCCCTTCAGGCCAAAAAGGTGTGGGGAGTGGGGTACTCTGCAGGAGGATGCCGAGGGCAGGGGGGCCCTGGGGAGCCCACCACGCTCACTCACTTCGCAGATTCTCGCCCGTGGTGTCGTACTTGTCATGAATCCACTCGGGGGGTGGGGGGTAGAAGTTGGCCTGGGAGGCGGCAAAGCCCAGGGGGTCGTTGCTGGCCCACACTGTCAGGCAGATGTAGAAGGTGTCGGGGGGGATGATGCCATTCTCGTCCACCAGTCGCCGCGTGGTCAGCTGTGAGAGAGACCAGGAGCGGGCATGAGCTGGGCAGCTGGGGCAGAGTCATCCCCAGCCCAGTCAGCCCAGCCCTGTCACTACTCACCTGATTGAAGTTGAAGGGCTCCTTCTTGTTGCCAGTCTGGATGAGGAGCTTGTAGGCCAGTGCCCCATCCTCGGAGCCGTTGCGGTAGCTGTCGTGGGTGATGCGCCCGGCCTGCCAGTCCCTGTCGAAGGTGGCCTGGAGCCCTGGGGATGCAGCATGGGGGGTGAGTATCCCTGGGGACACACCACCCTGCACACCACCCCGTGTGACCCAGAGAGTGCGGTGCCAGAGGGATGGGCACACAGAAACCCCAGGGCTCAGCTTCCAGCGCTGGGCACCTTGGGACCACTCTCCCCAGGGTACTGCACACAAGAGAAGGCATTCCCAGGCCAGTGGGGAGCATGCAGGCTGGGGAGAGGACTGTCAGGCAGGGGAGGTCATGCAGAGGAGGCACGTCCCTCACCTCGCAGCCAGTCCTGGAAGTAATGGAGCCACATTTTGGGCAGGTCGCGGTTGCCCTCGCGCACCACATACTTGACGGTGCTGAAGGCCTGGTGAAGGCTCAGCAGGGCAGCCTGGGCACCCGGGTAGTGGAAGCCACCCTTGGTGACGATGAACATGTTGTAGAAGGAGAAGTACTTGAACTGGGCCGAGATGAAGGCGTGTGCCTTGGTGTCCCGTGGCACGATGTCCGTCAGGTAGAGGCCATCATGCACCATGGTGGTGCCGTAGAGGCTCAGCCCCAGCAGCGCCAGGAACAGCACCACCACTACCACCTGTGGGCACAGCAGGGAGGTCAGGCAGGATCCTGTGCCACCCACCCGCCTTGAGTGGCACCACCAGGGCCACCCCCACCTCACCTTGGTCCGGGTGCGCAGGAGCAGCGGGGCGTACTTCTCCCGGGCGAAGTCAGCGAGGCTCCAGCGGCAGAAGGGCAGGGGGACACACTCCCTCCCACCCTTGGCCTCATCCAGCTGGGACAGGAGATCCCGGGTGGAGCTGGATGGGGTGAAGACCTGCGAGCCCAAGGGGTCAGTGTGCGGCAGGAGCACGGCAGGCGAGGTGCACACCTGGGAGGTGGGTGGCAGGACGGTGACAATGTGGTGGCCTGAGGGATCACACCGGGTGAAGGCTTGCACGGTGGTGGTGATCTGGGTGCTGGTGGCCACACCAGGGTGCCCATAAGGAGACGGGTGGCAAGCATGGTTGTCGTTGGCATCAGCAAGCTCTTGGGGCTGGATCTGGATGACCCGTGAGGAGCAAGGGCTGCGTGGAGAGAGCAAAGGAGCAGAGAGAGGAGGAGGAGATGTTTAGTCACCCCAGTGACAGAGAGAACACTGGGGTCAGACCCATCCCAGCCAGCCCGGCGCTGGTACCTGTAGAAGCAGCAGAGGATGTCGAGCCGGCGTTTCTCCCGGCGGTGCAGGTCCAGGCTCAGGATAGCAGGGAAAACAAAGAGCACCATGGCAAAGTTGAACACCACAACCACTGCAGCCTGCAAGTATTGGGGGGACACACATCAGAGCAGGGTCTGGCCATCCCTTCCGATCCCCAGGAAATGGACCGTGGCCTTACCTGGAGGGAGAAGGCGCGCAGGGCAGGGATGGGCACCAGGGCTGCCATGAAGAAGGCGATCATGTTGCTGACAGAGGTGAGAGCCACACTGGTCCCCGTGCGCTTCAGACACTCGCCCGTCCGCTCCTGCAGGGACAGAGAAGGGATGGTGAGAGTGACCATGGGGAGGCAGGAGGAAGCCACGGAGCCCCCAGGCAGCGCTCAGTGCTCACCTTGAAGGGGATATGCTGGCTCGTCTCAGTAAAGGCGTGAGCCAAGAGGAACATGTCATCCACCCCAATGCCGAGGGCCAGGAAGGGCAGAACCTGCCACAGAGCAGCTGGCATCAGTAAAGGGACACGGCCACCACTTGAGAGTGGACTTGGCCACCCCAGAGCCCCCAGGGTCCTGCCCACCTCACAGTACCCAGCTCTTCCCCCAGCACATACCTGGGTGGTGGCTGCATTGAAGGAGATGCCCAGCAGTGAGCAAAGCCCCAGGCCAGAGGCGACGGAGAGAGCCACAAGCAGGACCCCAGCCAGGCCCACAGCCCCTTGGGACTTGGAGCAGTCCCACCGCAGCATGGTGACACAGGCGTAGGCCAGCTGGAAGAGCACAGTGGGTTAGCAGGGACAGGGGGGCGATGGAGGGATGGTGGAGGACTGAGAGAAGGGGCACACGCACCATGAGGAGGTAGCCCCCAGCCACCCGGATGACGCTGACGTCAGAGAAGGACTTCATGATGTCGTTGAGCGTGGTGGTGGAGAAAGCGTGGACACTCTGTGTGGCGTTGGCAGGGATGGAGTCCTGTGCCAGCTGCCAGAGGTGCACTCCATTAGAGTCAGGACCCCCCTGCTCTACAGTACACCCACCCCAGAGCCATTCAGGGTGTCAGCATCGCCACTGACAGTCCCTAGGGACCCACCAGACCACAAGAAAGTAGTGCCAGGACCCATGGCCACATGAAAACCCGGGCACAGAGGGATGCCATGCACAAGCTCACCCCTGCCCAGCCCCATGTGGGAGCTGTTCCCGGTGCTCACCTCCACGAATTTCCTCTGCCAGGCCTCCAGGATGGCTCCCGCCTTCTCCTCACTCCAGCTGATGTCATGGATCTCGTAGTCATCCTTGAAGTGCTCATAGAGCTGCCGGGGGCTCATGAGGAGGAACATGGTCTGCAGGGCCTCGGCGCTGGGGGACAGGCACGCACCTCGCTGGGACCGGCTGCAGCGCCCCAGGATGCAGGAATGGGTCCTTCCCCCACCCCGCAGCACCCATCTCCACCACAGACACCCAGGAGAAGACCTGGGCATCCTGTCCCCCTGCCCTGCCTTGCTCCAAAGTGCTGCCTTGCTCACTGGCCCCACACACTCACCAACATCCCAGACAGCCCCACAGTCCCTTCTCCAGCCAGGGCAGGCGTCCTGCCCTGTGCCTGAGGATGCCCACACCACAGCAGCTCTCACCGTAGCAGCTTGCCCTGGGAGTCTTTGGTCGTGCCGCCTAAAATCAGCTCCTGCTGCCAGCGCATGAACTTCCTGGAGAAGCCGTGGCAGCCCCCCGAGAGTTCGGCTGGGATGTCGGGGCTCTGCAGGTGGAGAACAGGTGTCAGGATGGTGGGGCAGGCAGGAGAGCAGTAAGCCCCCACACCCAGTGCTGGCCCTCATGGACTGTAACCCACCTGCTGGCTCTGCTTGTTGGGGGCACTGGGGGGACATTGGGGGTCCCGGGGGTCCAGGCAGGGCCGCTCCATGTAAGCCTGTCCCACCTCTGCCTTGTCTAGCAGCTCTTTGAAGCCTTCCAAGGATGTGAACTGCCCCAGCTCCTCCATCAGCTGCAGAGGGTCCAGGTTGCTCCACTGGATGTCCGGGCGGCCCCTGGGCAGAGAGCAGCACTGGGGTTATGGGGGATGCCAAAACCACGTGGACGACCACCACCACCACCGCTGCCAACCCATCCTGTGGTTGCTGGGGGTGCCCTCAAAGGCAGGATGCGAGGATGCAGACAAGCAGCGTCGGTCCCCAGCACATCCCTTACCCCCTCCCAGGGCCGCCCGCAGCATCCCCCGTGCCCTGTGCGCTGCAGCGGGCCATGCCCCGAGTCAAGTAGCGTGCCTGATCCTGTTAGTCCGGGACAAAGCGGGGGGAGCCGGCCCTGCTGCCTGGCCCTGCTTTGTGTGAGCAGTCAGGCTGATTACTGCCCGTGGGCTAACATCTTGATAGAGGGGAGCAGGCAGGCAATAGCTCCCAGTATCCCTTACAGCCCTTCCTGCCATTTTCCCCCAAGCCGGAGAGTTTGGGGTTCAGCAGATGTCCTGGGGGCTCAGCACAGTGCTGGGAGCTGGGCGTGGAGTAGGTTCTTGGAGGTCCAGCAGGACCCCATGGGACTTGGGTGCCCAGGAAAAGGGTTTTTCCCATTGCCTGCAGATGCTCTGCTCCCTCCACCCCAGCCTGGGGAGCTGGGGGCCAGCTTCCAGCCTCACTTGGCTTCTTTTTTAAGACAGAAAGGACACACAAAAAAGCCAATAACCCAGCCCAGTGCTCCAAAGAGGGGAAGAAAAAGCCCCGAGCAAGTGTGGGCTCTGGGGAGAAACACAGCCTAATAATTCATGAAGGCTGGCTGGGCCAGAGCCGGCCGCTCGAGATTCCCACATACCAACCGGAGCTGCTGCTGCTTCCAAAGAGAGCCCCTTTTATCTGCTTTCGCTTGCTTCACTGAGCCAGGGCAAATCCTTTTGTCTTTCCATAGATTGCTGCTCTTTGTTCTCCCAGCTCCCGCCCCGCTCACCCCTCGGCGTTAAAAAGGGAGACGAGTCCCCATGGGCTGGCCTGCACTCAGCCGGGGTGCCCGCCTGGGCACCCGTTCACTCGGCTGCGAGGAGAGATGAGTCCCATCGCTGCTGCGGTGCCACCCTGCCTGCCACGAACCCCAGCCGCAGGATGCTGCCCGCCCCGGCAGGCGATGCCACCAGCATCCCGTTTGGCACAGCCGCCCCAGCCCCACTTGCTCCTGCTCCCGGCAGTTCCCCAGCCTGGTATGGGGAGAACCTGAAGTCCTGGGGGGGCAAAACCAGCCCCCTAGTCCTGGCTGGGGATGCTGCGGCCCCTTCCCCCTCCTCCTGTCCGCAGCAGCCTGAATAAGGCCACTATTTCATCTATTTGGCAAGGGGCAGCTTTCAGAGCAGCATTAGCATGAGAAAGCACGGGGCTGCGTTTGCTGACAATGCACAAGCCGCCCCAGCTCTCCCGGACAAACACACGCGTAAACAGAAGGAATGTGGGGGAGGCTCCCCCGGCCCAGCCCGGGGTCCCCAGCCCCCCCACCGTAGTGCGAGGAGCTGGCTGGGAGTCACTCGCCACCCAGCCCAGGGACTCTGGGCCCTCCACGCCCCTGGACACAGCTCAGGAGTGTGGGTGCCCCCTCACAATCGTGGCACCCACAAAGCGCTGCCAGGGGCCGGGGAGCAGCCTCAGGGACTGCCTGTGGCACAGCCACTGTCCCCGGGTCCCCGTCCCTGGCTGGTGGGAGAGCACGGCATGGCAGGGATGGGCAGCTCCTGCCTGCGGGCTGCAGCCCCCCTGCAGCCGTGCAGCCCTACCTGTGCCACCGAGGCCAGGCAGGTCAGGACAGGGACCTGTCCCCAGGGTGTTGACCCACTAGGACAGCAATGGTGGTGGGACCAACCCAGGGCTGAGCAGGACAAGCTGCAGCATCACTGAGGCACCTTGAAGCAGGCAGAGCCAAGCTGCAAAGGGATGTCAAGCACAGCCCCTCGGGCAGCATCCCCAGCTCCTGCTCCCACCCATGGCCCCCCACACCCCTGGATAGTCCCACACACACACACTCACGGGAGATAGGCTGAGCCTCCCTGCAGCTTGGAGCCTTCCCAGAAGCAGTCCAGTGGTGTCAGGATCACACAGGGGAACAGCTTCTCTATCATCTGTAGGAAGAGATGCAAGGGGTCAGCAGGGATGAATCAGACCCCCCAGTCTCCTCCAGCCTTGCTGGGCTTCCCAAACCTGGGCCTTCCCACATCTTCCCAGCAGTACATTCACAGCACCTGGGGCTGACAAGCCCCATCCCCACCACAGCTCGTCCACTGCCATTCTTTGACGGACTGCTGACCGGGCCAACAGCCACCCCCTGGGGGCTCCGGGGGGCCATCCGTGACCAGCACTTACCCTCTCGATCATGCCGTTCTCAATGATGGGGACACCCGACTTGTAGCAGATCTTGTTCAAATCCCACGATCTGGAAAGGCAGAAGGAGGAGCTGAGAATGGGCATATCCCACCGGGGACATGACAAGGGGTAGAGGGATGTGCAGGGCACGGCGAGGGTCCCCGTCCCCCATCTGGAGCCAGACTCACTTTCCGTACAGTGAGACTTGAACCTTGCTGGCGGCCAGGGCCGCCTCGAGGTGGAGCTGCAGAGCCTCCTGTGTCAGGATGTTATCCCCATCCCTCTTCGGGGTCTGGATCAACATCTGGGAGGTGTAGATGGACTCCTCGCCCAACTTCTCCTTGGTGTAGCGCAGCTCCTGGCTCACCCGGCTGCCCGCTGTGGAGGGGACCATGATGTGCCCTTTCAGTGCCAGGGCAGGCAGAGCCCCCATCCCACCAATTTGTCCTGCCCATCGGGATGCCCAGGGAATGGGATGGGCAGAATCAAGGCCACGCAGCATCAGATGGTGCCACATTAACTCACAGGGCCTTCCTGGTGTGGGGTTCCCCAATTGCTGCATCCTCTGGGTGCTCATGCCCAAGGGATCCAAACAGGGCCCACCTGACGACACACTGGACCAGGCATTCCCCTTCCCATCAACACAGTACCCAGCGCCAGAACAGCTTGTTGGGTTTGCTTTCCCCAGAAAAACCCACAGACAGATGGTTGGTGAAGCAGAGTGGACCCAACTTGTCCACTCCCCCCTGTACACTGTGGTGGGTGCTGCAGATGCCCAAAACCAGCCCACAACATAGGAAGCGAAACTGGGGGGCACCCCAACCTAGCCCAGCTCCTCCATGGCACCCCAAGGCAGGCAGGGAATGAGTGTACGGAGAGGCAGGCACCCCAAAGTCCCTGCAGGTATAGGCTGCCCCAGCAGAGGTTTGGGGACAGGGAAGGGAGGTGTTGCTGGGGACATCACTTTTCCCTGCCAAGGCTCTGGGATGTGTCCCCATTCAGCAGCAGGAGAGCCCTGAGCACAGCAGGGCCAAGGTTTCCAGCTGAAGCCGCCGACTTCATTTGCAGCTGCTTCGGTGTGGAAGAGGAATCCCCTCCCAGCCAACGTGGCTGGGGCTGGGACCAAACCCTGCATGGCCTTTTGCGTGGCTGAGCACCACCCCAGGGACAGCTGTCCCCATCCCCTTCGAATGTGGGGCTCCCATCCCTCCTGGAATAGCAAAGAGGTGACAACACAGCCCGGAAAAGGGTGGGAAGTGGATCCTGAGACCCCTCCCAAGTGCAGCACTTGGCTGCCATGCTCCCACCCCCTGCCCAGGGTGGGAGGGATGCTGCCCTGGCACATCTGGGGGGTTGCCCCCATCCCAGTGCCACCCACTGGGGTACCCCAGGATGCCCAGCGTGGGATGCATCCCAAGGCAGTGCTGCTGGCAGGGGCGAGGCCAGCTCCTGCCCAGCCCCAGGAAAGCAGGGGGAGGTCACGATTCATCTGCACCAGGACGCTCCCTCAGCAAGAGGCGGGGGCCCCGGCGGGCCTGGCCCCCCGCCAGCACCGAGGAGGCCGGAGCGAGACCGCAAATAAGGAGCAGAATCTTCCCTTTTAATGACTTATTATATGGGTTGGTGTTTTGGTTTTTTTTTTCCCCTGCTTTTTGGGAACGGGGAGGGCAAAGCATCTTTATTGTTCCTGGCTGGCCTAGGGAGCAGCTGGTGTCCATCAGATGCCAGTTGGGATGGAGGTTGTGCCAGGGACAGGGAGGGAGGGACATGGCCACGGCTTTTGTGTGTTTGTCAGAGAGGATAGCAGCACCCAGGGCAAGGGGACGAGGACACAGGGAGGGTGGGTGTCGGGGGCGGGGGAAGCGGGACGCCCATCCCGTTCCCAGCAGGCTGGGAGGTCGGGCAGGAGGTGCGCCAAGCTGCTCTGATCTCAGCCATGCCACCCACGCCGAACCCGGGCGGGAGGTGGGACACAGCGGTGAGGGGGTGCCCGACACCGCTGCTGCTCCCGGGGGATGCATCCTGCTACGCCCTGCCGGCATCTCCGCCCAGCACGGCTGCGGGAGGAGCCACACATCTGCAAGCATGGGGTGGGGGCGAGCCCACCGAAAAAATAAAGGGGGGGGGGGAAGGGAGAGAGAAAATAAAAAGCCATCCCTTGTAATTAGTGTTAATTTGGAACAGGGCACTGCGAGCCGTCAGCAAGCTTCAAAGGCCGTGAGGAAGCCTCAAATTCCAACACCCTAATTAACCAAAGAGCAACATGAAAAGACAAGGCAGCGCACACAGGGCTGCCAAGGANGCGAGATGCCCCACGCCGCACGCAGCCCCCCGGCCGGGAGGAGGCTGGGGGGCACCCCCATACCAACAATGAGCACGTTAATGAGGAACTGTATGTAAATTCTTCCTTTTTGTTGTTGTTGTTGTTGTGTTGTTTTTTGGGGGGTTTTTTTTGTTGTTGTTTTTTGTTTTTGTTTTTTAAATTCCAATTAACAAAGGGAGCCCTTGGCTTTTTCATGCAAAGGGCTCTCTGGTTCCAATCAGGCGTCCGGTCCTGCTTACTAACACAGCCTGCTCTGCTCCCCGGCAGGGTTTGGCTTCACTGTGCTGGACCCCCACATCCCCCCAAAATCCCACAGCAGGGCTTGGGGGCAGGACAGTTCCCCGAGGCCATCATGCCTTGCAGGAGCATCCTCTCTGGGGCAGGCACTGCTCCTCGGTACCACTGGCTGTCCACTGGAGGTGGACACTGGCTGGGGATTTCACGCAGGAGGGGTCGTGGGGTGCAGGCTCAGAGTAGTTTGGGCTGGACGGTGGATTGGGACCCCACGCCCACTTGCACTCCAAACACCCGGGGTGCAGAGCAGGCTCCTGCCGTGCCCAAGCAGGGAGAGCGGATGCCAAGGATGGGACAGGGTCCCTGGCAGCGAGGGCGGCTGCGTGTGCGGCTGCCTCCCATCCACGGGCCATGCCGGGGGAGCCCTCCCCGTAATTACAGCATCCGCCACAAAATTATAGAGCAGGGCCGGAGCCTCCCTGCCCCCTTCCCGGCCACCCTGCCTGAGCCATCCCCCTGCCACTGCTCCCCAAACCCTCCTGGCACAGGACCCATAGCTGGCACTGCAGCCAGCTCACCCTCATGCAGTGGGACCAACTTGTGCCCTCAGCTTCTCCAGCCAAGACAGAGCCTCAGCCCCTGTGTTGCCCCCCTGCCCTGGAAGGGTTCTGATCCCAGCTCACTCCACATCCCCCCAGGGGCAGCCAGAACCTCCCAGACCCATCTCAGAGGGTTTGGGGTCAGACAAGCCCATGCCAGGTCTTGCTGCTCACAGTGCAGCTGCAAAGCCCCCCAGCCCAGGGCTGGCCCCCTCGCAGCCACCCGGCCGGTTATGACAGCAAGGGGACCTCCCACCATGCTCTCCCAGGGCAGGAGGTGGACAAACCCCGTGGTGCCCTGTCTCCAAGCACCCAAGGGTGGGGGGCAGTGGGCTGAGTGTGCCAGGGCAGCGTGTCTGGATGGCATGGGAAGGGCAGTGGGTCGGGGCAGGCTGCCAGCCCCACACTGAGCCCTCCCTGCCTGGCAAGGGTGAAGGCGAGGGAGGGATGTGGGAGGTGCTGGGACCACAGAGAGGCACCAGTGTCTCCCCAGGAGACACATGCTGCAAAGACCACTCTACGTCCCCTCAGGATGGGTAGAGGCCATGGTCAACAGCATTGCCACCACACTGCAGACGGTACCCAGACACTGCCAGTGTTGTCACCTCTTGGGTGACTTGGGCGGGGCAGGATGGTGAGGAGGGAGCATTCCTGGGTACACATCATCACTTGGCCCCCAAAAACCAGGCCCCGTCCTGCTTGGTGTAATGGGGCTACGGGATGTGGCAACAAATGATGTTGAGCCCCAGATTTGGCTGGTGCACAGCTGATGACAGGGGATGCTGCAGCCCTGAGCCCAGCTCCCGCTGGGCTCACTAGCAAGGGACTTGATGAGCAGCCCCCTTTCTACAGCACAACATCCCAGTGCTAGGGTTGGGAACCATCACAAAGGCACAGCTGGGAGTGGGGCAAGGTCAGGCTGAGATCCCCTGGGAAAAGCCATCCCCATGGGGAACCCCCTCTGCAGCACCCCCACCGCTACAAGAGGCACCCACGGGGGCAAACACCGGCACAGACCGAGCGCACCCCGCTGGCAGAGATGCCCGCCCTGGGTGATTAGAACCCCAGGGGCTTCAGAGGGATGCCAGAACCATCCTGCAACTCAAGCACTATCCCGTATCCCGGCGGGAGGGGGTCCCGAGGCACCGCCCCAAGCATCCCTCGGCTGCAGCTTCCCCGTGCTGAGCGGCGTGCAAGCCGGAGGCCACCTTCAAAGTGTTGTGGGGCGGATTAGCTGGATTAGGGAGGCAGTGAAAGGACCCATGCTGCTCCGGAGGAAGTCTCGCCCAGGGCACACTGAAAGAGCCATTTTTACCTGTCCCGGCCGCTACCGCCAGCCTCGCCAAAAGCCCGGCGGCCCCATCCTGTCAAAACACGTCCTCCCGGCCCCATTCACCCCACGGCTGGTCCCGGGAAGGGGGGCAGCTGCGTGACAGATGGGTGCCCTCAGCAGCACGAAGGGACGGACGAGGGCTCGGCGCCGCCCCAGCATCTCCAGCTAAAGCCAGCCCCACCGAAGGGGCTCCCAACTAAGTCAAGAGGGGCGGCAGAAGACGGGGATGCCTTCAAAAAGCCAGCGGCGGAGGGGCTGAAAGGGCCCGTTTGGGGCCAGCTCCCCAGCCGCCGGCCCCGGCCGAACTCTTTTGTTTAACGGCGAAGCTAAATTAATGTCTTTATTACCCCAAATCGGGGGCGGCGGTTCCCAGCACAGGGAGGGGGGCAGCCGGGAGCTCGCACCGCCCTGGCCAGCGCCGAGGGGACAGCGCGACCCCCGAAAAAGGGAGAGGGGGGAAAAAAAAAGGGGGGGGGAAGAGGGGATTCAGTTGGGAACTATTCACCGCTAAGACTCCTGTCAGCATTGACATAAATTTCCACTGGTGTTGGCATTTAGGCATTTGCCATTTCCATATGTATAGGGCTGCCTGTACTAATTATGCTAATCACCCCCTCTGTTGGCTGCTGTGAAAAATGGCCACATTAGGCACTCCACTGCTTGCTAATGTCACTTAATGTGTGGTTGAAACATACATTCATCCCCCTCTGAATGGTGAAATTTTTCCACATTGCTGGCTTCATTCAGGCAAGAAATGAATTTTTTGAACTCAGACCACTTTTCCAGGCCCGAGGGAGAGGCAGATAATAAAACCCTCTTCTTGGGCCTTGGCGCTGCCCCCTCCCAGCCGCCAAATAACATTTAAAACACACAAAAAAAAGAGCCCCTTCCCTAAGTCCGTAGATATGTCCAAGTTAAAAAAAAAAAAAAAAAAGAGGGAAAAAAAGAAAAAACACTTTCTAGGAAATAAAAAAAATTATTTAAGTTGAAAAGCAAAGCAAAATGGATAGGGGCAGATAAGCCACAGCCATCTGTAAAGAGTCTTCCAGTCTCTTTGGGTTAATTAGCAAAATTTTCCAGCCCAAAAAAGCTGACCAAGCTGTCAAGGAAGGGAAAAGGAAGAGCAAGAAGTTTTGCGCTCACCTCCCGAAGATAAATAAATAAAGGTGAACTGCCTGGACCCCATCTTCTGGTGGGTGGGGGGCTACTGGGTGAGCCTCCTTCCCCCTCCTCCCTTCCCGAGAAGAAAGGTTCTTTCAGAGCCAAAGCAGACTTTGGAGCAGGGGGGAGAGCCAGGCAGGCAAGTTTTTGGGCTAACAGGGACCTCAGCACCTCATGGCAGCAACACCCCAGCTGCTCTTCACTCCTCCAAGCCCCCCAGCATGGGGGCACAGTGTCCCCACAGATACCCAGACCCTGCGAACAGAGGACAGCAGGGTCCTGAAGGAAAAATCCCACCAGGCCAGGCAAGACAGTCCCTAAGGACCCTGGGCCGTCCCTTCCCTTCCTGCAGAGCAATACCTGTGTCACCACTCCCCAAGAAAAATGGGGACTGTCTTTCCCCCGGACACCCATCTGGAGAGAGAGTAGGGACACAGCAGTCCAGGAGCCACGCCTTAGGAGTGAAGCCAGCTCCGGCCAGATCCCAGCAGGCGTCTTGCTGCCCCAGGCACAGGGACGAACTGCCATTAGAGCCCCCCAACCTGTCAGCGCCCGCCCCACACAGCCCCCCACATTCACCCTCTCCTTTCTCAGCCCCTGCACAAACATCCCACCCCACAAACCCACCCGCCAGCAGCAGTGAGACCACCCACCTCTCCATGTGCCCACCCAGGAATGGCTGTGGCATCCCACTCACCCCCATTGCTGCTGCCCCACACCCCTCCATGGGACCCACCAAGCACAGTGGGGACAGGGGCTGGGAAGAGGGCCACACAGACAGGGGTGAGGGCGTTCAATCTCCGTCCGTGGCTTCCTGTTGTGGCTTTCCCATTCCCTATGCCCCTCTCTCTGCAAAGAGAATCAGCCAGCGTCTCCTCTCCGTCCTGCCCTGCCACGGGGGGAGCTCCAGGCTGCATCCCAGCCCTGTCCTGGGTGCCGATGAAGGGATGCCCTGTGGCAAGAACTGTTGCAGAGGTCAAGGAAGGACAAAAGCCACTGTCAGGAGGGTTGGGGGTGTCTCAGCTTTGTGCCCCAAGCTGAGAACAAGGGAGTAAATTCCCCTCACCCCCATATGATGAATCCTATTTCATCCCACCAGCACATTTGGGGTGTCCATGACCCCTCCAGAAAAGGGACAGGGTCTTCTCCAGGGAGACTCAGCAGCTCTTTGAGAGCATGACGGCTGTGCGGGGCTCTCGGCTGTTCCGGTTAGGAATTAACCCGGCCTTCCTTTGAACCAGCCCTCAGCGCTATAAATCAGGCAGACCCATTCACCACCCAGGGCTCTGCCTGCCCAGAGCTTGCCTCCCCGGCCCCTTGGCCCTAAAGACGCCTTGGGAGAGCCAGGAACAGCTGCCAGGTGTCTAGAGGTAACTCAACACTCGCCGCTAGCCGGGATTTCAAAGCCTCCGAGTGGCTAATTGCTTCGGAGGAGCCTAATTGAACATTTCCACAGTCGAGTCCAATTTATGGGGTGACACAGCCTCCTTCCATCTCCCAAACAGGGATGCAGGTCAGGCGTAACCCCAGAACACCGCAAGAACCCCTCAGCCAACCCCCTGGTGTAAGGAAGTTGCCAGAATTGGGACAGGGGACCCTCTGGTTTCCCACAGTGGCCGGGGTCACAGCCGAGGCTCAGGAGGACATACCATCAGCATGGCCCAAACGCTGACCCCAGTCACGGGGCCAGAACAGGGCTGCCCACCCTATTCCCCTGTTTGGGGAGGAGGGGGATGGGACAGCAGCACCATGCTGCCATGGGAAGCAGTTCCCTTCCCTCCCCTGCTCACCAGGATCCCAGCTCCCAGAGGGCTGAGCTCAGCCTGAAGCAGGGACTGCCTAGCACAGGGTCACACTCTGCTCCTGCAGTGCTGGGACCTCACCTGGGTGAGGTGGTTTGGGTTGGAGCATCACCACCCCACATCCCTCAGCCTGGCTGGGCAGAGGCAGGTGATCGGCACAGTTGCCAGAGGCTTCCCAGAACCCTAAATTGGGCTAGGCTGATGGGCCTGGGATTCCCTGCACACATACCCTGCCCCTTAGACACCCCACAGCACTGCCTCAGGGCTGGGATGAACCACACTCCCACAAACATCTCCTCACAGACCCAGAGCAGGCAGGAGCCCAGGGACCCTGAGGATCCCAAACCTTTGGAACCAAGCTGATGGAACACGAACTTTGCCAGCCAAGGAACAAGAACTGCACTGCTTCAGCCTGGCACAGTGGTACCAAGCTCACTGCAGAGGACACACACTCCAACCCTGCCACACACGCGGGAATGTGAGAAAGTAGTGGCTGAGAAAAATCCCAAACCATCTTCAAGTGCTCTGGATCCAACCACAGAGTCTGGGAAATTGTGTCCCGCTCTCCAGGGGCATCCCAGGCCCTCCTCTCCCCCAATAATGCCCATCCCTACAGCAGCAGGATGGGGTGCAGCGATCAGGGCAAGGTATACACGGGGGATGCTTTGATCTCGCCAGAAAATCAGAAGAAGCTGAGGCCCGCAGTGAGGCAAGGACCTACAGCTGGTTATGGGGAAGGGAGGCAGCCCCACAGCTGATACACGAGACTGAAAGTGTCACTGCAAACCTTCCTTCCACATCCTGACCCACGCGTGCCCGCCAGGGACCCCATGTGGCTAAAGCCATCTCAGACATATCGTCATTGGTGGTCGCAGGTTGTGCCAACGCCTGAGGACACTGGGGCTGTGCCACCCAGGAGCAAGGCACAGAGGGGTCTGCCCCAAGAGCACACTCCTGGGGGAAGAGCCCTCCCAGGAAGGGCAAGAGGGGGCTCTGAGTAGCACCCTTGGCATCACCTGCCATCCTCAGCCAGGCACCACAGATCCAGAGCAGGGACTGTGCACAGACCCCAGTGCACCCACTGCCCAGGAAGGGGCAGGACACCCCAGGTCAGTGGTGTTTTACCACGGAGTTAAAAAAAAAAAAAAAAAAAATTAAATCCAGCTCCTGACGCTGAAGAAGATGAGAAGCCATGAGAAAGAGAAGGTTCCTGAGAGAGGCCCCCGGCACCCACACTACAGCCAGACCGCAGTGTGGGGGAAATCCCCCAAGAGCAGCCGCAGTTGCTCCTGGCTGTGCCCGTGCGAGCAGGGAAGCACAGTGGGGCACAGGAAAAGCCGGGTTTCTGGGCGCTTCCAGCCGTCCCCAGGCTTGGCCCCTTCCCCATCCCGCTCTCCACCCTGATGTGCCGCAAGTCCCATTCCCCTTAACAGGAACAACCACAGCCGCTTTCCTGGCCACAGTTCTACAAAACGCTGACTCCTTGCTACCCCAAAAGCACAATAAAAATTCAATGGAGCCGGAGCCACGACCCAGAGTGAGGGAACCACGGAGGGAGCACGTCCCTCCTTCAGCAAACACGGCTCAGCGCTGGCTGGACCGGGAGGTATCACTGGATTTCTCTGCTACGTGTTGCAGTGGAAAGGGGTGATGGAGACGAAATCTGGGGAGGGGGGACAAACACCGCTGGGGAGTGGGGAGCAGGTGGGAAAGCCGGGCATTCCTGGGCAGGGGTCCGTGCGTGCATCTGTGTGCAAGCAGTCAGGGAGCGCAGAGCTCTTTTT
>WEIT01016985.1:19462-29833 GCA_013389985.1 Dryoscopus gambensis | reverse complement strand
AGAAGGAGAGAGAAGGAAAAAAAAGCTGATCCAGGAACCTAAGCAAAGTTGGGGGTCTGCAGGCTGCAGATGCAAAAGAAGCACAGACCACTAGAAACAATGTGAAAACAGGGTCAGCACGAAAGTAAATGTAGCTTCCTGTACAGAAAATATATTTGCATTGACTTCATTAGCTTTGTTTAAGAGAATAGGCAAACTTTAGGCTGCAGAGTTCTTTTTCCTTTCCCTTGAAAGTTTGCTAAGACAGATTTAAGGCATTTCATAATTATATAATTTAAATAAATGACAAACAAATGGAAAATTAAATGTATATATAACTCTATAACTCTTCAAAGCCCCTTCTCAGCATGTATCGATACAGTACCCAGCATACTGACATCCTTGTCTGTGACTGGGCAGAGCTTCCCATGTTACCTCTCTCTTACAAACAGCAAATAACAAAATAGAAAAGTGACTTGTGAATAGGTCCAAAATCTAAATTTAGAAAGTAGGGTGAGAATTTACAATGCAAACAAGTGTCTCAGGAATATAGTTAGATCTCCTCTTGCAGAAGTTGATTTGAAGTGTTTGATCCACCCCCTGCTCCCACTAGGGTTACTGTTCATGTGGCTAAACCATGACCTGTCCAGTGGCAATCATTTGGGTCAATGCAATTCAACACTTCAATTTTGGGGGGTGAAACTCTCCAGGGAAGAAGTATTAACCACGGATTAACAGTAGTGGAAGAAGGTATGTCTATGCATGAAGCCTGAATATTAATTATTTTCAGAGTGTTTTAGACTGTGACCCATTTATTTTACTGGAAATAAAGCATTTACATATAGATTTTAGCACCACGGTCACTAGCGGCCTAGTTTTAACTTCCAGTCTACTTTTGCATACTGAAAAAAACTGAACATGAAATTATTATATCCTCTAAATTCTCTGGGTTTTGTGAAAAGGAAAACCAGCAAATCATAATGTAATCTAATATCAGGCAGACATTTGCTTTATAGTACAATAGATATACAAATAAACAGAAAAAAAAAAGCTAACAGAAGCACTTGAAGCATTTGAATGTACAGGAAAACAAAGTGAACCATTAAAAAAAAGAGAGAGAGAGAGATAAGGCAAAAAACTACGTTCATTAAGGATCCCCTAATCCCTCTAAGAGGTCTGTGTATCCAGAGCAGCAGAAGCATTAAAGATGGAAGATCAATATAAAATAGTCAGTTCTTGTGAGCAGTGACTTTGGCATTTAAAAGTTCAGAGACTGCTGGGGGCAAATTAACCTCTATGCAGTGTTCTGTAACAAGGAAATTTTAAAAAAAATTCTTTTCTGGGCACGCTGCCCAAAAAATTACAAGACTATAACATTAATATGACAGTAAATAAAATTCAAAGCAATCAGAAATGCCTACATGTTTTTTCTTCACAGCAGCAATGAGAAATCGCATCTTGTGAGCATGTAACTGATATAGAACATAATTCTGCAGACGCTTCCAAGAGTGGAGAAGCTGACTCATGCAAGTAAAAGCTTGCCTGAGTTGTGTGTTCAGCAATGCAGGTAACAAATTCAGTGCATGATAATGAAGACTTCAAACCTGTTGGGCAGTAGAACAGGTTGTTTTGGCATCCCTAACACCCATTCCATTTTGATGTGCTGCCAAGAATGGATTAACAACACCTCTCTGAAACTGCTGGTTGTGATACCCACATTGCTGCCACCTAAATGAGGGTAATGTCCCTTTGTTTAAAAATAGCTGAAACAATTGAAAACCACCAGCCCCAGAAGAGGTTCAGGGAAAATGGACAGTAATGCTGTCAGGGGTTTTCCAAGGGTCTGATAAAGGTGGGAGAGGTGAAAGACTGATTTATATGGCAGGAGGAATAAGCAATTAAAAGCAGGAGAAATGCCCAAGGAACACTCCAAGAGAACAGAAAAGCCCTTACACAGGGCTGTCCCTGGAATTTTTCTACTACTTTCCTTTTGCATAATCTTCAGAAAAGAGACAGCAAAATAGCATGGTTGCTATGAAACTGCTTCCTGCTGTTTGGTTACTCTCTATCTATAGGATGCAAGAACAGGATGGCACATAAAAAAATAACCAGCAACCTTCATCAGCACTGTCTTCTCCTGAGAGTGACAACCTGCAGTAGCCTGTCTATAAGGGTAGCTGTAGGACGATGAAAAGGTAGCATGGGGAAAGGGTGAGGCTGTTTGCAAGAAAGGAAACCTTGAGCTGTTCTTATAAATTAGCAGGGGGCAAACTGTAGATGCTTGCACAAAGAAGTCCCTTGGGCATTATTATATGAAAAAATTAAAGTAAGAGCTGATGATTTCATGGAAGGAATTAACCAATTTCAAAGTTTTTATGGAAAACAAAGCTCATTCCATGATGACATTGATTGCTGGAAAGCAGCAGCCACTCAGCCATGCAGAAAAGACAAGCTGCATCACGCACTGTTGGAAGCAGCAAGACAGACCAGGAGGGTGCCCCATATTATGTGGAACAATTTCTCCAGAAAAAGGAAAGTCAAAAAAGAGCTTTGGTCAGCAAACTCTCTCCTGCAACTACAGCCATTCCTTTACTTCAGGCAATGGTCCCCTCTCTTCCTCTTTGTCCCTTTCCACTGGAGAAGAGCTGAGAAGAGTCTGATCAAGTCCCAGGCAGACGCGGCTCATTCACCTAAAAGACTTCCTAAAAGAGGGTTTTCCCAGGGATGTGATCCAAACTAGTGAAAACATATGAACTTCACTGTCTACACCCACAGATGTTGGAGCACCTGTTGGTCTTTGCCACTCACACAACAAAATCTATGCCTGGGAATTTTCCTGAATTTTGCAGTTGGTTTGTTTCTGATCATTTATTTTGGAACCACCAAGTGGTACTTGGTCCCTTGCAGTCAGCTGCTCACTTGCTACATTAGGCTGTTGCTCCACCAACTTGGACATACGGTGAGAAGAGATGGGCATAAAAACACACCGGAAAGTCACCTTCTCTCCAGTCTTTTGATTCTCCTTTGGAAGCAGAGCAGAAGCATACACAGCAAAGCAGGGCTGAGCAGTGAGTGCAGCAATGCCCAGCGTGTTACACCAGCTCAAGGTTTAGTGGTGCTCAGAGCTCTACAAAGCGTTAGACAGACAATCAGTACTCTGAAAGCCTGCCTAAGTCGACAGCAGAAAATAAGTATTATTATTCTCATTTCAGTGATGGAAAATGGAGCCTCAGAGAGATTAAATGACCTGCCCATGGTCAGATAAGTGATATCTTGCAAAGCTAACTTGTAAATCCAAACCATCAAATTACCAGTCTAACATCGTAATAACTAAGTCACTTTTCTTCAGTTTTTTCGAGTTTGTCCCTGAAGCTGGCGTAGAACTGAAGAAGTTTTCTCCCATTTTTTCCAGTGTCCCTCAGTCTTTTCCAGTCAGATGCAAAGAGGCTACAGGCATCACACTGTCCTGCGGGCTCGCAGATGTTGAGGAATACATTCGGTGCAGGTAGCTGGGTGTGCAAGATGCATGTAGAGCTCCGGTGATGAGAGCCTGAGACAGGAGGCTGTGAACTGCCGCCCTTTGCATAACAACGGGCCTGGGAACCTGTGGCGCCGGCCAGAGCACCGGACACTCAGACACAGCAGGAGCCCAGGATCCCAGACTCCCACGCGTATAGATTTTAAGGGCATAAAAACTCCAAGGTTTCCTTTGTTCAGGGTCCCTCCTCGAAGGCTCAATCTCAAAATGTAATTTTGTTGTTGAGCCAAGATTAAATTCTTTTAAGGATTCAGACGCCTAAGACTCTGCTATGGGAAACCTGGGGTCGAGCCAGTAAGGAAACCTGGTCTGACTGAGAGTGTGGCGAGTGTAGGGAGTCAAGCGGAGCTCAGGGGAGCTCACTGGAGCTTCCCGCTGGAAAGGGGCCTCGGCCCCAGCTCAGACTGTGACTGCCAGAGCAGCATCTGATGGTCAGATGGGAAAGTTTCCTTGACATAGACACATCTTTCAGTCTAAACCTAAAGAGAGATACTTAGTCCAGGCTTTCCATATGAACAGCAAACAGACGTTTCAACTCCCCAAACATCAGTAAATTCCACACCAAGTCATCTTAGGTAAACACAACTATGTCATCAGACAGGACAGAGCAACATAATTTAAAAAATGTGCATTGTGTGATCATCCAACCACAGCCCAGAGCTCTGAGCTGAAGAGGAAGGACTGCCTGTTGGAAATTTCATTCTACTTATTCTTTTAACTGGCTACAGTGTTCTCTATGTATCTATATAACTACATTTGTGTACCTAAAGCTCCTCATTTATAGAGGTTTAAGATCAAAAAGCTGAAAATGTAGTCAAAGCATTTCACTGTAAGTAGTTATCAAAAGTAAGTAAATCAAAAATCATGGAGACAGATTTGGCAAAGAGTATGAGGAAACCATTCAGAATTTTGCTTGAAAGAGTCATACTGAAGAGCAAGTTCAGACTAGTTTGGAGAGAGAGTAACGAGGAAATCATGTTCACCTTGTTCTATTCTGAATCACAGGTTGACAAACGATTTCTCTTTTTTTGTGGAAGTGCTGTTTTCCACCCTAACTGATCATAGCAGAAATTTCACAGTGCAACTGCTTAATGCAGAGACGAAAATGCTACAGGCACATCCAGATATCACATAACCCACCATATTCTGAGGGCTCATTCTGCCTTGACCGTGGTGTCAGAGGTCAGACTGGAAAGCAACGGTGGTTTAAAGTGGTTTGAAGGGCAAACACAAATGATAGAGAGCAGTAACAATCTGCCTACGTGAAGCATGAGTGCAATCATCTGCCTACGCTGGCCTCTCTCTCACAGGGAGGAAGAAGAGGGGACGGACCAGGAGACGTTCAAACTCTGGCGGGAGGGATTTCTCACCTCCCTGAACACTGCACGTTGCCAGTGCCATTCCTGTAAACATTTTGCTTCCCGCGGTTCCTCTCCTTTCAGGATTTCGTTGTTATTGTTCTAGAGACGCCTAGGGTACTGTGTCCTGAGGCAAAGCAACTTCGGGAGGGAAGGGAAAGGAAGGCAACAGCCGCGCTGCCGCCCGCCTGTGGCAGAGCCTCATCTCCGGTCCTGGGCGTCCCTCTAGAGGTGAAACAGCAGCCTTGTCCCCAAATCTGCTTATCCACAGACATCCCTGCCGCACTGGCAAACAGGGTGTGAGTTCTGAGAAGTTGGCACGTATCCGAGCAGGTGTCACTGAGCTGCTACAAACTACCAGGTTGTAGTAGGCATAGAATAGCACCGACATAACCCTACCCAGGAGCTGAGCACGGGCTCTGCTGCTGCCCCCGGCCCTGCTTGCCCCCAGCTCCTTAAACCCCAAAGCTGAAGATTTCAATATTCTAAGTAAGAATGATTGTGCTTGATGGGCTATCTATTTCTTTTCCCATGCATTCATCCCTTTCCCCTGCAGCATTCATGTCTGAACAAAAGGAAAACTAAAAACACTTAAATGAGGACTGTTACGTGAGTAAACAAAATGACATTAACAATGTTTATTGACTTTTTTTATATCATCCAGCCTGTTTAATTATGGTCAGGAAAAAATATCCAAGTATTTCTAATGAATAAAATATATACACATGTGTGTGTATATATAAAAATAAATATATAAGGAATATTAGATCTTTTGCTTCTTTCACACAGTGATTGCATATTGATCACAACAAGCTCCTCCAAAGAAGAGATAGCAACAAAAGCTCTTTGTCTGATTGCTCTGCTGCCAATTGACAGCATTTCATAGCGTGGATGTCCAATTTCACACACACACACACATACAAATGCATTTGCCTCTGCTCTGCAGTCGCATGCAGTCAGTGGAGCTCTAAGCCACCAGCTTGTCACTTACTGTTACCAATGAACTGTGCAGTTCAAATCAGCAAGGCACCCAAGGGAGTTGAAGGGACTTTGCCATTGCATTTCAGGGGAACTGAGCTGGATCCTTGGTGAAGAGTACAGAAAAAAATGAACACGTACATATCTGGAAGCCAGAGCTGACAGAAGCCAAAGACCAGTGCTTTGCACTGTGCCTGCCTAGGCTGTGGCTATCTATGTGGGCGTGCAGCTACTTAGTCACAGGCTGCATTGCTCCAAACCTGAGTCTTTGCTATCAGCACTAGTTTCTCACCACAGCCCTTCACTAGATCCCAACCAATCTAAGCATCATGGGAGACTTTCCAGGGTATATGTTCTGGAGCCAGACATCCATACCAGCCTTTTTCAAACCAATATATGATTCATTATCTAGCAAAATCAAACATTTGTGCACAGGCACCTACTAGACAAATTCATAAAAAAGCCAAAAAATTCTCCAGCACCCTTTAGCTGAAGTGACTAATCCCAGTGGCACACACAAGATATCCACAAATGTAAGGATGGTTCTGTACTTAGAATGACAGGAAATTCAAGAATCTACCAATGCACTTACATATGAAGATGATCCTGAAAATAAGACACTCCCATGTATTTTCAGAGTTGAAATTACTTTCAACCTGTGACCACTTAATCATTTCTGTTTCTTTTACAATAGCACTGTGTATACTGTAACCCTGTTTCAAGTGAGGTACTTCAAAATACTTTGCACACAAACAAACCTGATAGGTTCCTCACAGCAATCACCCGGCTAAGTTTTTGTCCACAGCACATATAAGCCACCTGGCTTTTCTTTTACACTGGGGCAAGCAGTTTTAAATCACACTGCATTACCAAGAGCCTGCAAATGACCTGTAATTTGTCATAGCTTTCTATTCAGTAACCCCAAACTAAGTCTTGGAATTTAAATCCCTAAAAAGCATACAAAAAAACCTGTGGGTCTACATCAAATTACTGCGAAGCAAAAGCTGCCTGGTTTTGCTGCTCTCCCCTTATTGTCATTACAAAATTACTTTAAGACTGAGTGACTTTGGCTTCTGCATGCAAGACCTTCATTTATTGGAAACCAATAGACGTGCATATTAATTTACCCAGCTACTTTTGCTAACAACATTCAATGCCTTCTTTTAAAATATGGGAATGGGGCTAATTCTAGATATGCACCTCAAAAGGTTCTGCTAGTAGGAATAAACCTGCAGCAATGGATAAAGAGAGTTAGGAAGAGGGCTTGAGTTTTGTTTGTTGTTTTTAATAAATTTTCTTTCTCCTGTTTAAACCAGGACACTGTGTGAATACTACTGAAAGAACAACATCATTAGATACTACTAGAGAATCAGAAAGCAAGTGGCAGTGCTAAATTTGACAGCTCCATAAACAGAAACATTTCATTATCAGGCAAAGGGCCATGGCAAGTTCAGCAAATTTCAGCCCAGAAATTTGGGCTTCATTCTCAGCCAGGGTTTCATAAGTAGAAATCACAACAGTTCTCACAGATGTGCTTATCTATGCCCTTCCTAAATAGTGATCCTCAAAGCAGCCCCGACATTCTCCTAAATCCATTTGATTCATATTGCAAAAAGCCTGCAGGCAGTTACGTGACAGTGTTTGGGAACATACTGAGGATGGAGGTTGGAAGATGCACTGAAGCCAAAAGCCACACTAAGGCAAACAGCATCCTTAGGGTTTCTAACTAGCTGCTCTTTCTGCGTCAGGTGGGACACCCTTAGTGATCCGGCAATTGATGTAGTCTCTAAACCTTTTAAATGGCATGCATACACAATTATTCAGTCCTCTGTTTCTAAAGGAATTAATTTTCCACAATTATATCATTAATATCCCAGGTAAATAGACTCTGTGACATAGAGAGCTACCTATACTCAGATTACAGCCATTCCTACAACTGGGAACAGGAATGGTACCAGAACTGTTTCTGCTGCATGTGACACTGAAAGTAATAAATTATTCAGTAAAGACTGTACAGGTCTGACAGCTTAAGAAAAAAGCTTTCTCAGTATCAAAACTTCAACTGACTTCAATGGGAACAGAATTGAACTGTTGCAGTAACTAGAATCAGATTTTAAAAGCTGGATTATGAGTAGCCCTCAATTAAACCTTGGTGATTATATGTTTACGATGTGTTTAAATTATGCTAACACAGTCTTTGAATGCTTTATCAATTCCACTAAGCAACTTGGCTGTTTCCCAGCTGGTTGGAAGCAGGTCAAAGTTAGGCAATGCTTCCAGGGCAGGCTCCTGCCAGACATGAGTAATTACCTTGGAATCTTACTCCTGAGAACTCTTTCTAAATGATGTGAAAAATAGCCGACATTAAACTGCATTTTACAAATTGACATTTTCTCTCCATACCAGGCTCTTAGTTAAGTAGTTTAGGTGTTCATAGGAAAACCCTGGCTGTAACTGTACCATTTATTCCTCTGTTTCAGAAAGAAGCTAAAAACAGGAAGGCAAGACAAATGCTCCATTCCTCTACAATGCTGCTCAGCTCATTTAGCTGCTCCTCCTTATACAGCTAAATAAAAGTGATGACTCCATGACACTATAAAATTAATCTTGATACAGGTATATAGATTTGTGTTGCAAATAATCCAAATTGGAAAATGGTTGAAAACAGATGTGTGCACTGCATCTGTTTCCAACTTCTCCTACACCCATATAGCCAGTTCTCCTACTTTGTGGAGATTTTTCTGATCATTAGTTGGTGGCTTGCTCCCTCATTTTCTCTGCCTAAAGTATGTCTTAAGAAGTGAAATGTACATTACCATTATTAAATTTACATCATGACCTCAGTAGTTTCATGAGAAACACAAAATCCTAGTCAAAGGGAATGGGGACAGTAAAATAATGTTTCTCCTGTTGTGAGGGGGATGTTGTAGCTTTGCTGAAGAGCTCTGTCAATTCACTTTGTGTTCTGCAACCTCAAGAGTATTTCATTGCTTGCCTTCATTTAACTGCAGACCATTCTTTGGTCAAAAATATATATTTTGGCTTTGGAAAGTACTCACAAACCACTAGAGAAAGGCCATGAAATAATATTCAGTATGACCTAATCTGAACTCATAAGCAAACCCAGTAGATTCTTTTATTACTTCTCCTGTGTTTTTTCTTTGAATTCAGTCAGTCTGTATTATGGATCCACAAAGTTGATCAATATAATTTCAGTTTTCAACCTCCTCCACTGATGGTAAAAAAAAATTTTTTAAAAATTCTAAGCATTCATTGTCTTTTTGCTTCCAGTAACTACATTAATAGTTGCTCTATCTCATGTACTCTACCACTCATGTTATTAATTCGATTTCAATTTAGCATTTAGGTGAGCATGATTTGAGGGATTATTTGCATCCAGTGATTGCACGGCACAAGTGTCTCTCAGTTACTTGGGCCACAGCTAACTTTTTTACAGAACAAGGAAGCGAAACTCAAATACCCAGGATGCAAATGTTCTTATCCATAGCTAAGACCAGGCTTCCATGGGCACTAACACAGATCTAAGGCTGTTGGATCAGCCAGCAGCAGAAATTTGAACAATAGAAGGATCTACACAGGTCCCATTTAGATGTGACAGAAATAGTAAGAATATAAATTGCAGAGCTTACACTGGCTTTATATTTTTACATGAGCTTTCAGGGGCTGGTCAGAGGACAGGTGATTCCTGTTCTTGTATAATGTAAGTGTAGCACTGAGAGACAACTGTTGACATAAACAGCACAAGCATAACCCAGAAAGTATTTTAAACAAAGCTGAACTATCAGAAAAACTTTATGCCAGATCAAAGTTTTGGGGTTCTGCAGCAGCACATTTTTAAACTACTTGCACAAGTCCAAAAATTGAACTTAATATTTTGTTAAATCCCAACCCAAATTGGTTCTAGCATCTGTGACTCCATGTCTGCAGCCTTATACGTCTGATTTCCATAACAAAATGAATAATTTAAGTCTAAGTGTAGTGTGGACGGGTTTTTTAATTTCACTTCTAGTTGATCACCATGGAAGTGCTTATCTGAAACCTTAAATAAACATCATTAGTGTCATGGTTAGACACTGGACACCATGCCAGTGCCCCATGAAAATATATTTTTTACTAATAATGGTTGTGAGATGTGATCAGGAACAGAGCAGAGCAGGCTCAGACTTAGGAATAAGAAAAAGAAAAAAACTTTATTAATCTACATTAAAGGAAAGAAACACACAGGGAACATGAAAACTCTCCGAAACATTCCTCCTCCTCCCAACTTCCACCCTTCCCTTCAATCAGACAAAACCTTGGATTTCCTAATCAGTTAACAATACTCAAATAATCAAATCTCAATCCATCAAAGAAGAGAGGAGTCTCTCTTGCAAACCATAGTGTCCTTCCATGTCTGGTGCTCTCACCACCAGTCCATGGACCAAGACTGCCCTCAGGATTCAACGACGCTTTACCAAGTACCAGAAGCTCCTTTTTTGGGACAAAACCGTCCCCCCC